>MU753279.1:90935-103615 GCA_026770625.1 Nicotiana glauca | reverse complement strand
AATGAGGGGTTAGGGTGTTATATTAGAAAGGGGGTTGGGTTTTAAATTTTAGAAAATAGAAGTCCGGGTAAGATCTGCGGTCGCACTATGCGACCGCATAATTGGAATGCGGTCCGCATATTGGACCGCATTTTCAACATCAACTTATACCAACTCTCTGATTCACTATGCAGCAGGAATGTGGTCTGCATATCGATTATGCTGTCACATAATGGACCGCATTTTTAATATCAACTTAGACCAACTCTCTGATTCACTATGCGGCAGGAATGCGGTCCGCATAGGTGATCTGCGACCGCATTCTGGACCGCACAAATGACAATTTTCTGGAAAATTGATTCTTCTTAATTTTAAAAGCTTAGATCACTACCAAGGGTCCGAACCGTGGCGAGCAATCTTGCCGCGAAGAATTCTATACATTCCTAACATATAATCGCAGTCGACACCACGAGTTACTAAGTTTTGAGACCAAAAATTATTTACGGGACCTTACAAACGCATAAGGTTACTTCTGCCTTCCAACTTGCATAAGGCTCCTATTTTGCCTTCTGAGGTTAAGCTCTACCTCTATTTGCATCTGCATTGCCTAAGGCTACCATTCTGCCTTCCAACTTGCATAAGGCTACTATTCTGCCTTCCGAGACTAAACACTGTCTCCATCCACATTTGCACAGCTGAAAGATTGGCACATTGCACGGTTGAAAGATTGCCACATTGCATGGCTAAAAGATCGCCACATTGCACGAGTGAAATATCTCAACATTGCACGGCTGAAAGATAGCCACATTGCACGACCGAAAGATCGCCACATTGCACGGATGAAAGATCGCCACATTACACAGCTGAAATATCGCCAAATTGCACGGCTGAAAGATCTCCACATGCTTCATGGGCTGAAATATCACCAACTCATCGAAAGGCATCATCGTTCGGAGGCACCATCTTCATAGCCCGATAACACCATGTCATGGCCAGAGGATTTCTTTCTTTTGCATATCATTATTCAAAGGCGTCATGGTTCGGAGGCACCATCCTCATAGCCCCAGAACATCATTTCGTGGCGTGTGAATCCTTTACTATATGATTCATGGCCCAGGACATCATGGTCTAAAGACGTCATCCTAACCGTTCAAAGACAACATTCATGATCCAATGAGAATTTGCATCACGTCTAAATTTACGCACAATGTATGCTTGTGTTGCTTATTTGCAGGTAAACCGGCAAGCAACAGCCATTCGGCGGGAGTGATTCCGCTCCAGTGCTCGCAACCATATCAAACCTAACCATTCCCGTAAATCGTCCACTCACCCAGCCCTAGATATTGCGTCCGTTCTTGGAAAGTCTCTATCGGCATACTCTGCCGACGGACCCTGAACTACATACAACCTGATTCTTGTAAAACCAGTGATATGTAGGCAGCTCGGAAATTGGGGTGCAGCCTAAATCTTCAAAATCGTTTCGCTCGGTCAAAATTGACCATCATATCTTTACCCGACAACTTTTTCATCCTTTTCCGGGTAAAGAGGGGGAGCTGTTGACACCCAATATTTTTCTATATATTTTCAGTATGCTAAATACTTTCAAAACAGCATATATATGCATATATAAGTCTATCCAAGTGTTTTATTATTTTTTCATAATTTTCAAAGATTTAAATTAATTTATTCTCCGCCTTGTTATCCATAAAATCTCAATAATTATTTACAAAATTATTATTTTTGGTGTTTCACCTACTGTATTTTCATATTTGATCCCAAAATATGGCTAAGATAATTTTTTTTATACATATTTTTACAAATTCATTTACTATTTTAAGCTAAATTGCACATAATTGCAATATTAATCATTTTTAAGGTTTAATTGAGTTTTGTATTCATAAAATTGAGCTTGGTATTTTTAAATTGTTAATTGTGTGTTATAAATAATTTTAGTATTTTCAATTTTTATTTTTGAGAAATCATTTACTATTTATAATTTAAATGGGAAAAATTGGCTATTTAAATAACAGCCAATTTGTATTTAAGATTTAGCCTAAATTGAACCCCAATTCCCTAGCCCAATTTCCAATTAAACCCGAACCTAACCCTTTTACAATCAACCCAAACCCGGATCCCATACCTACCCTATTTAATCTGGATCGTTGACCATTCAGATCAATGGTCCCCATTCACCCTTCCATAATTAAACGTAAATGACCCCTTAACCTAACTCATTTCTCACCACCCGCCGCCCTTGAATCCCTCTCCTCTCAATACACTCTACAAACTCACATATACCCTGGCCGCTACCTAATTCCACCCTAATTCCTTTTAATCCCTGCCTACTCCATGGAATCCCATTGAGTTTTGAGATGTGTACTCGTCTCCTATGTCTACTGGTTACCTATTTTTGTGATTCTATGGACATATCTCAAAGAGATCTAGTCCAGTTTTGGTTAAACTTCCATCTTTGGTCTTTTTTCGACCATCCATGGCTGTTCAAGTTAGATCCTTGACCTTTCCAGCTAGATCGGTAACTTTTCAAGGTCTTTCGCACTTTCTCTGGGCTCTCTAAAACCCTAGCTTTAAGAGATTTTCGATTTTCTTTCAGATTTGTCTTATATCTGTGCATGGTATGAACTTCTTGATGTTTTCCAAAAGGTTTTTGGATTTTCTTTTGAAGTGACTCTTTGTTTTCAAATTAGGGTTTCTTGAAATTCTTCTTAAAGACATCATCTTTGATTTTCAATGTTGTTTTACTACGTTTATTCTTCTATCTGGTTCATTGTGCTGAAACACTAGGTGTTTTTGGTTTTATCCGAGTTCTCATACTCTCTTTGTTTATTTTATATGCATGTTGGTTTCGATTAAGTTCCTTGTGTTTAGATACTCTTCTTTGCTTAACTGGACTGATTCTAAAGTTCTTGCTTTTTAAAACTCGACTATTGTTAAAACCCCTAATTTCATAAAAGGGTTTTCCTTACTTTTTGCTATGAGTTTGAAGACTTTACTTGTTTCTTTGTGTTGATCTCCTTTAACTGTTACTATATTTTCTTCACTTTTGATTCCATGTGAACACTTGACCTTGTTGCCGACTGTGCTTCGAGTAGGTTTCTTTACTACTGAATCCTAGCTTGCTCCTGCTACTGTTGTATGTTTGATTTGCTCCTCTTTGTCAATATATATGACACTGTATGTCTAGTATGTCTGTCCATCCCTTGATATTTATATATTGAAGTGCAGAATCATGACTCTTTCTTGATTGATGCTTATTTCCTCTGCCACGCCCCAAATTCGAGGGACATGATCGGCGCTCGACCGGGTAGCCCCAGTCAAGCGGACCTGGGTGCCTTTCCTACCCCTGGGTGCCTTTACTACCCCACGTGTTACCCCATATTTTCTCATTACTTATTAGCCAAATGAAGTAACCATTACAATTAAAACACCTATTTATTACAAAACATACACACGGTACATGATTCTTAGCGTGGTTTACATTTTACATAGCCCAACATACAAGATACATATCGCATATGTTCATGACCCATATTTTTTGTCTACGGAGCCTCTAAACATGAAAAAGGATGATACAGTTGTCACGACCCAAACCCCGGTCGTGATGGCGCTGACACCTTGTTAGGCAAGCCCGACCATTTAACATTTCCATCCCAATTATTAAACTTGAAAATACCAATTAAGCATAAACTCTCATTTTCTTAATAATAAAAATAGTGCGAGAACCAAAATAATAGTAATAACAGCCCAATAGATCTGGCGTCGCAAGTATGAGCCTGTAGATACAACTGGATATCATCTTGTACATAAACAAGTCTAGTGCGGGAGTAAAAGAAATGACAAGAGGAGAAAATCGGGTCCTGCAGACGCCGGCAGCTACCTCGAAGACTCCGACACTGAACCGAGCAGCAGCAAATAATCCTAGCTAAACCTCCGTGTTCCCTGTATCTGCATACAAGGTGTAGGGAGTAAAGTGAGTACTCCAACTCAGTGAGTAATAGCACCAAAAAACAACTGAACATAAGAAATCCGGTAAGAACACTATACAGTTCTATAATCAACAGTAAGGGCAGTAAATATTCGCTAAACAGGGAAATCTGGTAAAAATCTCCTACAGTCCGACAATTTACCAACACTGTTGTGGCGCGCAGCCTGATCCACACCTAGTACTGCTGCGGCATGCAGCCCGATCCAATATAATATATATAATGCTGCGGCGCGTAGCCCGATCCAATAATAATAGTCGACTGCGCTCACTAGGGGTGTGTGCAGACTCCGGAGTGGCTCCTTTAGCCCAAGCGCTATAATACTGCGGCGTGCAGTCCGATCCACATAATATATCACTGCGGTGTGCAGTCCGATCCATATATAATATACTAGTGCGGCGTGCAGTCCGATCCATATATAATATACTAGTGCGGCGTGCAGTCCGATCCAATACATGTATATGTATATACTGCTGCAGCGTGCAGCCCGATCTGGTATATATCAAATACCCTCACTATGGGGTCCTTGACCCCTCTCAGTCAATATAGACTTGGCCTCTCGGGCCCACTCAGCTAAGACAGGGCATTCAACCCTAAGTATTACTCATTTAGAGTGCAATTTGCTAATACCAGTTCATATTATGTTTTTACAATTTAGGACATGACTGAGAGTATATGTTCAACAGGTAAAGTGAGGTCAATTAGCTCAACATGCTCCCTAAGGGTTCTACAGATCGGCACAAGGCCCCAAACATGGCAACTAGCCCAGAATATACGGTTATAAGCTTAGTCTCAGTCAAAAGTATAATAAGTCCTCAATTGGGATGGATCGAGTCCAAATCCCTAGCAATAACATCACCGCGCTCATCATACGGCGCGTATCTCATCTCAACATAGCACCACATAGTGCAAATATGGGGTTTCAAACCCTCAGTATATCATTCATAACCATTACTCACCTCAAAACGGCCAAAATCCTAGCTCGCCTTGCGCTTTCCTCGCAAATCGACCTCCTCGAGTGTAGAATCTGACCAAAACCACAAGGAATAGGTTATAATAAGCTAATGGGACATAACCCAATTGAAAGAACTCGAAAAAAATACCCAAAAACACGAAGTTGGAAAAACCTGATCCCCGGGCCCGCTTCTCGAAAAATTACGAAATTAACATCGTCGGCTTCCTTATCTCGCCACGAGTTCATACATATCAAATTCACCAAAAATCGGAGTCCATTTGACCCTTCAAATCACTAGCTAAAATTCTTTCAAATTTCAAACCCTAACCTCCATTTTTAGCCTTAATTCCCTTGGATTTTCAGTGTAAATCCACGTTTTTACACCATAACAACATAATCTAAGACCAAGAATCCATACCTGATGAGGACCCTCGAAACCCTCTTCGAAAATTGCCTAAAATCTCCTTAGTCCGAGATGAATATGTTGAGTTGCTTCTAAAATTTGCGAAGGTGAAATTAAATACCCCTGAATAGCAGTTTCCAATTCTGCGATGATTTTGTTGCTTCTGCTACACCGCTTTTGCGGTCATTTATCCGCTTTTGCGGTTCTTCGACTTTTACACAGGACAACTTCTACGGTCAACCAAATCGCAAATGTGGGACCGTTTCGGCGGTCCGCATGTCTGTTTTTGCGGAAAACTCCAGGCCCCTCAAGGACCGCTTCTGCGACCCTATAGCCACATCTGCAGAACCGCTCCTGCGGCTCCTTTTCTGCAGATGCAGAAATACCAGAAGCCTAAAGACCAGACCTGCTGCATACTTTCCAAATTCCCGTTAACCATCCGAAATCACCCCGAGGCCCCCGGGACCTCAACCAAAAATACCAACCTACTCCAAAGCTTCATACGAACTTGTTCCAATCATCAAAACATGTCAAACAACACAAAAATCATCAATTCACCTCGGATTCAAGCCTAAGTTAAACTAAAACTTCCGAAACTCACATTCGATCAAAACCCGACCAAACGACGTCCGAATGACCTAAAATTTTGCACACATATCCAAAATCACCTAACAAAGCTACTGCAACTCTCAGAATTCCATTCTGACCCTCGGATCAAAATCTCACCTATCAACCGAAATCCGCCAAAATTCAAACTTCGCCAATTCAAGCATAATTCTACACTAGACCTACAAATTTTATTCTGATCGCTCTCCTAAGTCACAAATCCTCCCCCGAAGCTAGCCGAACCACCGGAACTCACATCTGAGACCTCTAATTATATAGTTAACTTCCGGTTGTCCTTTCCAAAACAAGCTTCCTTCCAAGAGGCTAAGTGCCTCATTTCCAACTAAAACCAATCTGACTCTACCCGATCAACTCAAATATTGATATCAAATCATAGAGAAACATAATATGGGGTAAACGAGGCGGTAACTCACGTGACAACGGGCCGGATCGTCACAATAGTACTTGCTGGTAACAAGGCTCCGGCTATACCTTATACAAATATGAAAACAAGATCCCAAAACAGAAGCGGCATGAGCCACGCAAGGCCCCGAAAGGAAAGGGTCTCATCAATTCAGCTGACGGGAAGTGATGAGGAGGTACAGTCAGTGGACTGGAGTATCTGCTATGGATCCACCTACAATCATAACACAAATGTAGCGCCCCCGGCAAAAGGGACGTCGGTACACTTGAATTGTACTGGTATGTATGAAAAAACTTTGCTCCAAGTAAACTCAAACCATACATAAGTAGGTAACAGTAATAGAAACAACAATCAAATGCACAAGGAAGGAACAATCAAGCCAAACAAGTTTACAATCTCTCATGTTTCCCCTTCCACATTTCCACATCAATAATTTCACAATTTGCTCATATTTTTATTTCAATAGTGATTTCGATCACTTTCCATCCTTATTACCTTGGCCACCCTTATTACCTCGGCCACCCTTATCACCACAACCCACACCTTATTACTTTGTGTTGCGGTGTGCAACCCGATCCCACCGTACAATTATATTCACAAACAACACAACAACAATGAACAATTCACATAGATCAACAACAACACTTCTTAAGAAGTAACAACAACAATTTACAACTATTTCCATAACTATCAATACTATTTCCATCATATTCAACAATTCACATGTGTTTTACGTCACAACGATAATTTTCCACAATAAGCCATAGATGTTGCTATCACAGTTTTTCCAGTTGCATCATTTACGATTTCCTTCCGTCATTTTTTCCTCAGCTCTTACCACATATCACATTCACAATCATACCAATCACACGAATTTCACAATTAATCCACGTAGATATCACATACCAAACATTCGTACACCAAACAAGGTGATTTTGCAAAGGTCAAAGTTAGCCATACATACCTGGAGCCGAATTCCCTTTTAATTTCTATTTTCAATTCACCAAATAGTCTAGTAACATCAATCTAGTGCACAAGTTAATACACACGACTTAGAATTGGGGTTTACAATTGTTACTCAAACTTATTTAGATTATCAGCCCTTCTTTTGCAAACCTTTATCTCTACCCAGTTTCCCCTTTCTAGGTTTTAGGTTTTAAAAAGGCATGCATCTACAGTTTCAACCATTAATTTCAAGAATCAATGCATGAGACTCCCCCCCACCTTAGTTTAACATGAAAATCAAGGAAAAAGGTTAGGGATTTTACCTGCAAGAATAGGGATGAGGGTAGTTACTTTGAATTTTCCTGGCCCGGATATTTTTGAAGAATCAAATTGATGAAGATTACTTTCTCTCTCAAGAAACCTCTCTTCCCTTTCTCTTATTTACTTTAGAAGATCATTAAAAATGAGGGGTTGGGGTGTTTCATTAAAAAGGGGTCGGGTTTAAAATTTTAGAAAAATAGAAGCCTGAGCAGGATCTGCGGTCGCCCTTTGTGGTCGTAGAATCGAAATGCGGTCCGCAGAAGTGCCCCCCAACTCTGAGCGTTTCTATTGGGGTATGCGACGGGAATGCAGTCCGCATTCCTGTTCTACAGTCGCATAATGCACCGCAAAACTGACCTTCACAAATCCTTGAGGAATTTATGCGATGATTATGCGGTCCGCATATTGATTATACGATCGCATAATAGACCGCATTTTCATCATCAATTTTGACTAACACTCTGATTAACTCTACGGCAGAAATACGGTCCGCATACCTGATCTGCGACTGCATAATGGCAATTTCTGGAAAATTTTGATTCTTGATTTTTAAGTGCAAAATCAGTAAAAAGGTCCGAACCGCGGCGAGCATGAATTTTTACACATTTCTGACACATATACGGAACTTGACACTATGAAGTACTAGGCTTTGAACACGAATTTTCACGGGGCCTTATATCCTCTACGTTAAGACTGATTGCAAAAGTTTTTCTTATGAACCCTAATTTTACTCGTTAGTTTAAATTGATTGATTCCCTTCCTTTAATTAGTGTGATTTTTTATCTTGAATCCTTTAAAAAAATTAAGTATATTTTTGTACTTGGACTTAAATATTTACCTTATACTTTTACTATCCCCATATATGGCAAGAATCAATCTGCCTCAAACTAATTTCTTTCTTTAATTAACCCTGCTAGTATCCGTTAAGCAGTGATTCCTTAATTAAAGGAAATCGCTTATGTTAATTGATTATGATTATTTCCATGTTTTTGTTAAGACTTTACTTATTACCTTAACTTCTACTCGTTTTCAAAACTATAAATACCCTACCCAATCTTCTTTCAAAGACATGAACAATTGAGTTCAGAACACACACTTACACACTCAAAACTCTTTCCTTCTTTACTATTACTTGTGCTACTGCTTTTTCTAGCTGGCTGAAAGCCAAGGCTAGACTGTGGAATCCTACTTATTTTACCATTTTGCACCTTGCTTTCTCTACCTGTATGCCCTAGTTAATTTTTCAAGTCTCAACAAAAATATGATTCTTTAATTGTTTCAGTTTCCCTCATTCTTGTTTACTTCCGCTTGTGGTTCTGCAGTCAAGTTACATTACTAGCATGCTATAATGTATCCCCATCCCTTTTAGACTAATGCACACCCCTATGTGTGTTTCAAGGTATGCTCTAATATGCTGTGTTCTTCTGGCTGGATTGTGATTATGCCAGTATCAGCTATTATTGTGTATGTCCAAACCAAACCCCTGCTGGGGTCATGTGCTTACAAGACAAGTGTATCCCCAAAATCCCTTGACCCCCTTTGAATGACTACTGATTCTATGTAGTTTCAAGTTTTACTACTACAATTGATTTCAATCACCTCTGTCACTAATTGCTTTCAAAATGGATTATCAGTCCAGCTTTTTAAAAATAAATCTCTTTCAGCATGTGTTATGCACTTCCACTGTACTCTTATAATCTAGGTTCCGCCCCTTTTGTGTGAGCCTTGCCTAGGACCCTTGAGCTCCATCTGAACTTGGACACATAAGAGCTGGCTCTTCCATACTAAACTCCTTCTATTTGGTTATGCAAATCTAGGTGTGAGCACTGCCTGGGACCCCCTTGAGGTCCGTAGGGAACTCTGACACACCCAAAAATGAGAAAGGCTTTGGAATAACATTGGCATTAAAGTGATTATTTACATAATTCAGAGAGGAAGTCAAGATCAAGCTTTCTATGGTTGTAGCTTCTTGTTTTTATTTCATTTCTGTTCATGTAAGTCAATCCTATGGTTTGTAATAACTTGTAAACTAGTATGGGGTTGGCTAGTGAAAAGGGTTGGGGAAATATGCATGTTTTAGCTATTAAAAGGGTAAAAAACATGTTACTAGGTTTACATTCCTACTTGCGCAGTAGAATCCATGCTTAGGACTCCTTTCATGCATTAGAGATCCTGTTCCTTAGGATTTACACTTATTATTTCAGCATGTCCATTTCACTATCATACTACTTAACAATTCCTGCGTTAAATGTATTAATAACAGTATTCTGCAATCATGTTCCTACTGCCATGCACACTTAGAAATCATGTTTTAGGCTAAACAACACTAACAAATATATAATCTCTGCATATCCTAGTAATTACTGTTTTAAACGTTGTAATACTTGAGCATATAGAAATCATGTTTAGGGTTCTGCATATACATTCTTCCGCATCTCTGCATATTAGATATCATGTCTTTAGGATTCAATTTTTATATTCGTTTAAGAACACTTAGGCTAACTACGAACGCATAAAAAAGGAATAAACAATTTCATTTAGTCTTTACAACTAATTGGCCATAATTTCTATGTATTGAACACCTAGAATAACATGTTTAGATAATAACAATACTTTCTAACTATCAGTAATCCTGAATAACTACTGAATCTTGCTCACGCCTAGGCAAGCCTTAGGTAATTACTTAAATAAAACTAGATCTGCCTCTGTTAATTATCATCTGCTATAACCAGCAGGCATGCCAGATCCAGACTTCTTTTTTGAGTTCTATAATGAATCTGGTTCTGACTCAAACACCCTGCTTTAGGATTTACAATTCAGACCTTAACTATGTTTAAGACATGCGATATATATACATTTTTTGCGGAGGTATACATGAGCCTTTTATTTGTTTATATGTTTCCCCTCTAAATGTAGTTTTACGTGTTTTGTATGTCACCTTAGCATTTTACCTTTAAACCTAAGTGTCTACTTAGAACCTCCTTTTTATAATAATAGTAGTCCTAAATTTCTCCGGGAGTGATAGGAATGGGACGGGTAACAGCATGCAATAGAGGTCGAGACAAATCCTCGCTTTATTACCTTCACGGGGTGTGAACGCTAGATATGGATATGATGACCGGTGCGCCAATACTACGTGTAGCCCATATTTTGAGGAGTTATTACCTGGTATTGCTTTGATGTGATCCATATTACAAATAAACCTAGGACCCCTTTACATTCATCAGCATGCTTAGATTATAACTCTTTTCTTGCTTTCATTGATCGTTTTCAAACGTTTGTGTATTTAAATTTAAAATTCTCTATTATTTGAGCCTTATTTGTTTTCTTGCTAATTGCACAAATTCACAAAAAACTATCTGGCCAAGAACTACACTAGTGGATCCTGAGAGATGCCTAACACCTTCCCCTTGGGATAATTTCAAGCCCTTACCCTATCTCTGGTTATCAAGCGTAGTTGTTGTTGAACCCATAGTTTCCCTAACGCACCTTAAAATCATTAGGTGACAACTCTTCAAAATTGCAAATCCCCTTTCCCAAAAGGAAATAGTCGTCCCAACCAAATGTTATAAACCCAATTTTGCAAAAAAAAAAAGAGGTTCACCAACTTGCATATACACAACTTCTTCGACAGGAAGCCAATCTTGTGTCAACTCTGTTTGTCCCGCCGTTATGGAGTGAAGGCAGGATACCCAATTTCCAAACCCTTCTGGCAATTTAACACCCGAGATCCTTGTGTCGAACTCTTCAATGCAACTTTTTCCCGTGGATCCATAATTCATATATTGAGGGGCGGTGACACAGATTCTCAATCATCCACATTTGTAGTAGCAAATTGCACCCCTCGAAAAAATCTACCCCAGCATTACAATCCGTGAGAGCTCGCTATATCTCAGACACTATCATTGGGGCAAGGGTGCTTTTGGCATTGGTAATCAAAACATTGACCCGCAGATCAATATTCCCATCCTTCCTGGGGAACTCCACGAGACCTAAGAAAGCTACCATAAAAGCAAAACGCCTATGCTCATCCCATTTTGATTGGTTCCCTTTGCTAAAATTCCTATTTTCCGGGTTGTCAAATCCTCCTACATGCCCGTACCTCTGGTATATGAAACATAGAGTGGAAAACCCTTCTACCAAATCTAAATACAGGATCCCCCAGCTTATTTTTAACAAAGCTTCGCGAACGCGATGCCTTCTATGCGAACGCGTAGAAGGACATCAGACCTGCAATTTTCTGCTATGAATTTTAACTTCAAAATTGCTCCGTTGAGCATCCGAAACACACCCGAGGCCCCCGGGACCTCAACCAAACCTACTGACATATCCCATAACATCATTAAAACTTGCTCAAATCCTTAAACAACCTAAAACAAAGCCGGAAACACGAATTAATCAAAGATTCAAGCCTATGAACTTTAAATTCTTACCAAACACACTTTCGATCAAAAACCTATCCAAACCTTGTCTGAATGACCTGAAATTTTGCACGCACATCCAAAATGACATGACGAAGCTACAGTAACTTCCGGAATCCCAAACCAACCCTCGGATCAAAAATTCACTATCGGACCGGAACTTCAAAAATTCAAACTTCGGCATTTCAAGCCTAAATGAGCTACGGACCTCCAAATTACATTCCGAACGTGCTCCTAGCCCCGAAATCACCTAACGGAGCTAACAGAACCATCGGATTTCCATTCCGAGGTTGTTTTCACACTGCTCCGAATACGGACCATTTTTCAACTTTTAAGCTCTCATTTAAGGACTAAGTGTCCCAAAACACTCCAAATCCTAATACCGAACGTCCCGACAAACCAAAATAGCAGAAATAAACTTAGGGAAAATAGTAAATGGGGAATCAGGGCGTAAATTCCAAAAACGACCGGCCGGGTCGTTACATCCTCCTACACTTAAACATTCTTTCGTCCTCGAACGAGCATAGAGAACATACCTGAAGTAGCAAAAAGATGAGGGTACTGGCTGCGCATATCCCGCTCGGTCTCCCAAGTCGCCTCCTCGCCCGGCTGACCGCGCCACTGG
>MU753279.1:57994-87440 GCA_026770625.1 Nicotiana glauca | reverse complement strand
GGCTCTGGGGAACAAACTCCCTCATAAACATGTCTGAGAACTGGGTCCAAGTCAGTGAGGTAGACTCGACTGGACTATCCAACTCATAAGTACGCCACCAATCATAGGCGGCTCCCCGAAGCTGAAAGGCGGTGAAAGAAACCCCACTAGACTCCACTATTCCCATAGTATGAAGAATGCGATGACACTCCTCCAAGAATCCCAAGGCGCCATCTGACGCTAGGCCACTGAACACTGGGGGGTCATATTTCTTGAACCTCTCTAGCCTGCGTTGATCGTCCTCTAAGATAGCTGACCCATCCCCGGGTTGTATTGGTGCTGCAGGCGGTACAGGAATAACCTCTGGAACCTGCTCCATCGGCACTCTCTACTCAGGGGTGCGGGCTGCGGGAGTCTGGGCCCCTCCCCCGGCCTGAGATATGGCTGCAGCGAGGGGAAGCAACCCCGCCTGAGCCAAAGTAGTGTACACGCTCATGAACTGAGCCAGGGTCTCCTAGAGCGCTGGAGTAGTAGTGGCTGTAGTAGGTGTATCAGGTGCCTGTGTTCAAACTGGATCTGCTGGTGGTACCTCAGCGGCAGTGGGCGCGGGTGCTGTGGCTGCACCTCGGGCGCGTCCTCGACCTCTACCCCGGCCCCAGCCTCTAACGGCGGCAGCAGGGGGCGCGGGTGCCTGGTCCTCTCGTGTAGCACGTGTCCTTACCATCTGTGAGAGAATAGAAGACAGAAGTTCAGAATTGGTGTCAAAACATCGCACGACAAGGAATTCAAAAGAAATGAAGATTTTCCTAAACAGTTACATAGCCTCTCGTAGATAAATACAGACGTCTCCGTACCGATCAGCGAGACTCTAATAAACCGGCCTGTGTCCCGTGACTCCTATGAACCTAGATCTCTGATACCAACTTGTCACGACCCTAGTTCACCAATTATGAACATGTCATGACGGCACCCGATCTTCGCGACCAGGTAAGCCTAACACGTTGCGGAAGTAATAACAATCTGCGGAATTTATAATCAAAACTGAATAATGTAAACAATGAGTATAGTTGCCACCTGGCACATACACTTTAACACTTAGCAATTTAAAACTCTCCCAAAGTCCCGGAAACCCACGGGCAACACAGGCTAAAAGAACATAAGTTACGGCTCTAACATCCAGAATGTCTACACAACTAAACACATGAAATGGAACTGCTAACTATAAGATAGAGTAGAAGGAGACTCTTCGGCCTGCGGACGCGGCAGAATATACCTCAAGTCTCCGAATGTATCGCCTGGATCACTGATAGAAAGTCCGACCAGCAGTACCTAGATATGCACATGATAAACATGCGCAGAAGAGGCATGCGTACACCACAACGGTACTCAGTAAGTACCAAGCCTAACCTCAGTTGAGTAGTGACGAAGAAGGTCAGGGCCCTACTGAGAATAAAATATAATAACAATAATGAGCAATGTAAATCAGGAATTTATCTAAAATAATAATAAAACAGGATAAAAGCTACAAGTCAATGAAAATTAAGCTAAGTAAGGAAAATAACACAACAAGTATTCCTCAACTGTCCATTGGATCTCCCGGGAATTGAACCCGTAGTCCATCTCATTTAAATATCTAGGATCTCCCGAGAAGTGAACACATAGTCCATCATATCAGTAGCAAAGGATCTCCCGGGAATCGAACCCGAAGTCCATAATATCAATAGCAAGGATCTCTCGAGAATTGAACCCGTAGTCCATCATATCAGTAGCAAGGATCTCCCGGGAATTGAACCCATAGTCCATCATATCAGTAACAAAGGATCTCCCGGGAATCGAACCCGTAGTCCATAATATCAATAGCAAGGATCTCCCGGGAATTGAACCCGTAGTCCCAATGTAAAAACACAACCAAATCGGGGAAATATTCAGTGAATGAAATACACAAATACAAGTAAAAGTGAAATTCTAGCCTAACATGTTTCACGTAAATTTTAATTAAGCCAATTAAGCAATTAAGCAGTAAATTCTATCTAGTCATGCTTTTATAACTAACACAATTTTAATCTTGCATTGAAGTCAGTCAAATAACGGAGAAAACACAGTTTGAACATTTCAAGTAAAGTGGATTTTCAACAATTTGCACAAGTACACGCTCGTCACCTCGCGTACAAGGCATGTAAATCAACACATAAGAAGTCCTAAAGGAAAAAGTCCCCCACACAAGGTTAGACAAGCCACTTACCTCGAACCGGTACAAAATCAACTAGGGAACGATGCCCTTGCCACGAGTATCCGACTCCTAATGGCCCAAATCTATTCAATTCAATTACAAATCGTAAATAATACTGCAAACAACTGATTCCACTATTAAATCTAAAGCTAGGGTGCGAAAATAGGTAAGATGACCAAAATGCCCCTCCAGCCATCGTCTCGGAATCGAATAATTTTTATATTTTCAGAACCCTCGTACTCTCACGAGTCCAACCATATAAAAATCTCCCAAATCGAAGGTCAAATGCTCCCTCAAATCCTCACAATTAGGCGTAAGAAGTATTACCCACTTCCCATTCAAAAACACGAAATTAAAGGGTAAAATTAAGAGGAGATTCATGGAATATGGTCTAAATCGAGTGGGAATCACTTACCCAAGTTGCCCAGGTGAAAATCTCTTCAAAAATCGCCAAGAACCGAGCTCTAGAAGTCAAAATACTATAAAAATGGTGAACCCTCGAAATGGGACTTTTAATCTGTCTGCCCAGGCTTTCAAACCATCACGAACGCGGACGTTATCACGCGTTCGCGAAGAAGAAAATTATAAGGGGGTCAAAATTGACCTATGCGACCGCAAATTCATAGACGCGAACGCGAAGGCCTGGGTTCGATGGCCTACGCGAACGCGGAAACTAGGATGCAAACACGATGAAGAATCAGGTTAAGCCTCGCGATCGCGGGAAGGATATCGCGAACGCGATGAAGAAAGCTGACACCTTCCAAGAATACACTACGCGAACGCATAGATGCTGACGCGAACGCGATGAGGGAAGAGATTAAAGCTTCGCGAACGCGATGCCTTCTATGCGAACGCGTAGAAGGACATCAGACCTGCAATTTCTGCTATGAATTTTAACTTCAAAATTGCTCCGTTGAGCATCTGAAACACACCCGAGGACCCCAGGACCTCAACCAAACCTACAGACATATCCCATAACATCATTCAAACTTGCTCAAATCCTTAAACCACCTAAAACAATGCCGAAAATACGAATTAATCAAAGATTCAAGCCTATGAACTTCAAATTCTAATCAAACACACTTTCGATCAAAAACCTATCCAAACCTTGTCTGAATGACCTAAAATTTTGCACACACATCCAAAATGACATGACAAAGCTACAGCAACTTCAGAATCACAAACCGACCCTCGGATCAAAAATTCACTATCGGACCAGAACTTCAAAAATGCAAACTTCGGCATTTCAAGCCTAAATGAGCTATGGACCTCCAAATTACATTTCGAACGCGCTCCCAACCCCAAAATCACCTAACGGATCTAACGGAACTATCAGATTTCCATTTCGGGGTCATTTTCACACTGCTCCGAATACGGACCATTTTTCAACTCTTAAGCTCTCATTTAAGGACTAAGTGTCCCAAAACACTCCAAATCCTAATACTGAACGTCCCGGCAAACCAAAATAGCAGAAATAAACTTAGGGAAATAGTAAATGGGGAATCGGGGTGTAAATTCAAAAAATGACCGGTCGGGTTGTTACAAGGATTGACTTTTTAAATTTGGTTTAAGAATTTAGCTTTATCGTATGGAATCAATTCCTATTGCTTGTATTGATTACCTTAAGTTGTTAGTAACTAGATTCGAGTCTTTTGGAGGCCAATTCACGAGGCAAGGGTTTGTTGGAGCATTGAGTTGCACAATCTGAAGTAACATTTCTATAACTTGGCACTGAGGGTATGAATCCTTGAAATACACGTTGTTTGGCTGGTATCGAGGTGGCCACATGATAGCTGACAGGCATGTGGGCATGCGCCATGGTAATTAAGACTAGGTTGATTATGTGGTACAATGTAATTATCTAGTTTTGTTTCTATCCGTGTAGTTCCTATGCATTAGAGTAATTGAGCTGTGCTCTATGGTAGAAATCATGTTTAGGCTATGTGTTTATTCTGTTGGGACTCACTGAGGTCATTTGTGCTATTGAGTTATTTGCTTAAGTTGAAATTATGTACTCAGTCATATTTATTCATTTTAATATCATATCTTACACTCTATTATCATTTACTATTACATCATCTTATCATTATTCGGACTGAGTGGTATGAGATTTATGCCTAAATTTTTGTATTGTATACGAGCTGAATATGGAAGTTCTCCGAGTTATTACTGCCATTATCTTGTTATATTCATGTTGTCATTATTTTTATTCGGACTGTATCATTCTAAGCTTATCACTGCTTTTAGCCCAAGGTTAGTCCTATTATTTATTTAGTACATTGGGTCGGTTGTACTCATACTACACTCTGCACTTCGTGTACTGATCTGGGTACATCTAGACATGGTGGTTGCTAGAGTGGTGATAGTACCTATTTGGAGACTTTGAGGTAGCTGGTATGACGCCCGCAGACCTTGACTCTCCTTCTTTCTTATATTTTAGTACTGTTCTACTTTCTCAAGTAGTTGTACTAGAGTTTTAAATTATGTTGACATTAGCAGCTCATGTACTCGGTGACACCAGGATTTTAGGATTTGTTATCGTTAAGTTTTAGTTGTTTTTATCAGTTATCTATGAGATTTTCTATTGTTGAACTTGTTAAAAATCATGTTTTTAATTCAAATATGTAGTTACTATACGATTGTCGGCTTGCCTAGTAATGTGGTAGGTAACACCACAACAGGTTGGGATTCTGGTCTTGACAAGTTGGTATCAGAGCACTAGGTTACTTATGTCTCACGATCATGAGTAGGTTTAGTAGAGCCTTGTCGATCAGTACAGAGATGTCTGTACTTATCTTTGAGAGGCTACCGAACCATTAGGAAACTTCACTTCCTTGTACTCTTGTCATGCAAATTTGTTGAATCTGGAAACTAAACTTCTATTATTCTATTCTCTCATTGATGGTGAGGACACATGCGACTGGATCAAGTGAATGGCCACCAATACCACTAGATATGGCCGTGAGAGGTCTGGGTTATAGTAGAGACCGAGGTGTAGCTTGTACTGTAGCTAGAGCAGCACCTGTGGAGCCACCAGTTGCTCCAACTAAGGAGAAGATATGAGATGTGGTTGAGCCAGTAGGACCAGCTTAGGCCCCAGTTGTGTCCATTATGATTATAGTCCTTCAGGAGGCTTTGGCCCATATATTGACCGTATGCACTAGTCTTGCTCATGCGGTTTCAGTTCTGGCAGCACCAGCCACTTATCAGGCCGGGGGAGGTGCTCAGACTCTTGCCACTCATACTCCAAACCAATTAGTTCATGGAATTCAGACACCAGGGGTACTACCAGCCCAGCCGGTTATAGTTGCTCGGGCCCAGGGTTGGTCTGCCTATGAGTGACGAGGAGCAGAAGAGGCTAGAGCAGTTTGGTAGGCTCAGGCCTCCCGAGTTCAGAGGGGCTGAGTTAGAGGATGCTCAGGATTTCCTGGACAAGTGTTAGCGGATCCTTTGCACAGAGAGTATTCTTGACACTAGTGGAGTCTCATTTACTACTTTTCTGCTATCAGAGGCAACCTTCAGATGGTGGGAGGCCTATGAGTTGAGCAGGCCAACTGGCACTGCACCACTTACGTGGCATGAGTTCTCAATTCTCTTCTTAGAGAAGTTTGTTCCACAGAACCGCAGGGAAGAGTTGGTCGGCAGTTTGAGCAGGTATGCCAGGAGGGTGATACACTTAAATTACACTTTAATTAAATAGTGTAAGGTGGTCGGTGTCAAAATATAATAACCCAACAAGGTTGGGGTCGAATCCGACAGGGAATAGGTGTGAAAATGCTATGTGTAGACTGACTTGCTACTTTTTTTCTTTGAGGAATTTTTGATTAGTGTGTTACTTGACTTAAGCCGTATTCTATTCAGTTAATTGTAACAAAAGTATAATATGATTGTGATTTGAAGATATAACTAATTATAATGTTGAGAATGTAATTAATTTGATTAAAGAAACCAAGGTTGTGTCCTCTTCAATGAAGTGTAATGCTATCGGTGTTAATATGCTATATTTCTAATGGAAGGGTCTTTTGATATACAAATGATTTCTAAATGACTACCCAATATTTTTCAATAGTTGGGTAGTATTTCCGCTTTATGATTTTTCCAAATATAAAAGAGTTGAAATTAATAACAATCAATATATACCAAATAAAACCCACTTATTCCTAAGTGATTCTATTAAACCAGGTTTAAAGCCTTGAGTCTTTGATATTTACTTCTACCAAATTCTAACTCACTTTCCTAAGCAAAGGAAGAATTTAATGGCACTTGTTTAATGTTTGAAACCACCAACAGATAATGTGGAATGAGAAATAAATAAATATCAACCAACCATTATACATATATTCATGTTTAACACCCATTAACATAACACCCATTTAGGGTCCACAACGTTAGTATTTAAAGTTTGCTACACATGCTAAAATACAAAAAGATAAGAATATTAAATACCATAAAGCTTACAAAGTACAAGATTGTTCACCCAAAAACTTCCAAAAGAGAGGAATATTAAAGACTTGGAATGTAGCTCAAAAAACAAGGCAAGCTGCCCCCACAAAATCCCAATAAATCTATTTATAGTGGGTCAAAACTCGGGATAAATTTCAGACAAAAATACCTTTACAGTTCAATTATGTGACTGCATATCTGTCGCATAGCAGATATGCGGTCTGCATTCTCTTCAAGTCCATCGAATCTTCAAACCCTAGTTTCCAGGCATTCGTCGCATTTAGGTTTTGCGGTCCGCATTGTTGATTTGCGATCGCAATTTTCACCGCGTCTTCTGCCTTCAGTAACTTTTACAACGAGTCTACCATCCATTATGCAGCCCCCAAACCTGTTATACGGTCATATAATGAACCGCATTTCTTGCACCTGAATTTGGCTAGCAAACTGTTGGACTCTGCGATCTCTTTGGGAATTATACGGTCCGCATATTGGATTTGCGGCCCGCATCTTCACATATGCGATCACATTTTGCTCTTTTCTCGTCCTTTTTTTGGATTTTTGATTTTATTTTCATGTTCTTAAATCCTTAAACCTCATACACTACAAAAACATTAAAATTACATAAGTATAGAAGATAATTGCATTTAAAACAAGCTAAAATCTAAGCAATAAGTATTAAATGTGCCAAATTTCTTCGGCACATCAACACCCCCAACTTAAACTCTTGCTAGTTCTCAAGCAACTAAAACGACACTATCCTATTCAAAACTCAATCTAAATATAGTGAAATAATAGTGACCGCAGATGGTGTCAGTTGTTAGTATTACAAGCATGCACTTTCATTTATTTACCCTTTCTGAACCATCATTATTTACAAAGAAACTAATCAACTTGTGAAACTTTGACCCTCCACCAATTTGACAAAATGTTACCTTCAGCTGAGTGCTTTTGCATTTGACTTAAAAACTCAACTTCTGTCCAACCTCACAATTCATGTGCCCTCACTAGAAAGAAAGTCCCAAACTCACAATATTTACAATGATAACAAAAAGGGACGAATTCACAAATACACTCACTCTCAAAAAGAGTTTCAAGTGTTACAACATACCATACCATAGGCTTGCCCTTATTTTAATTCATCGCTTTATTCTAAGAAAGTTCGGTTGGAGATCCTGTAAGGACTTTTTAAGCTTGTAATGTAGGTTTAGGGAAGGGTCGGATAAGCATTTGGGTATAAGTGATTACACCCTCCTTGAACACTAATCACATTTTTCTTTCTTGTTGCTCTTTGCTTCTTTTCAAACCACATAGCCTCATTAGCTTCTACTTTCCAACATTGAGCCACCTTAACTACCTCTCTAATTCTCTTCAAGACTCCATATGTATATATACACACAATTCTTTTTCTTTTCTTTTTCTTCTTTTCTCTTGCAAAATTTGTTTTATATATGTTTTTTTATTTTGCTTTTGGAGCTTGAGTAGTTTTACACCTTGAGGTATACTTTCCTACACTCACTGCACAACCTTGCAAATATTCGGCTTAGCACCACACCCCCATCTTAGGCTTTTAGCCTCATTCTCAATATTCAAGGAAGGACTGGTTCAAAAGAGGGAATTATTTTGCAAAAGGGGAAAGATTTGTAGCGAGGTGGCCAAAGAAACGGTTAAAGGCTCAAATGGTGTTACTAGTGATAATATCTATACAATGGGTAGCTTGAAAGGCTAACTAGTTTTCCAAAATCACAAAGAATTCCTAAGGTCATTTCTCCAACCAAATGTAAGTATCATTTTCATCGAAAAACCAACTAGGCAAGTTTTAGATGGTAGAAATCAACACCAGAATTATTCATACGAAGACTCACACATATGGCACATGAAATGTTTGGCTCAACATAGTTTTAGCCCTTGAGTCAACACTTGGAAACTCGAAGCTTCCATCTTATTTACATGTATAACTCTAGGTGAGCATAGAGTCAAAGAGCGAACCTCAAGTTCACACAGTTGATATCAATTTTGTTTGTTTTTTATATATTAATGGAAGGGTATAGGCTATTTACAGTAACACATACTTGCAATTAGACAATTACACCAAATCGGTCAAAATGTTTCATTCTACTACCCTGGTTATACTATTACACCTTTGGAAAAGAACTCGGCGAAGAAAACCACAAAACACAAATATATACAGAATCACAACAAACATATATATAGAAGTTTGCTTATATAACCCAAAAACATGTACAACAGTTTGATTCACAAAAATATGTACAAGGCTATCCCACCCCCAACTAAAAAGCATGCATTGTCCCCAATGCATAAGAATGTAAAACAGAGTTTAGGGGCTCCCTAAGGCACACTAAGCGCTCTGGGAGTCGGAAGTCGACTGAATAATGGTAGGGTCACCCTCAGATGCTGAAGCTGGGACCGATAAGATCTCGGCCTGATGAGTGACCTCCACTGATAGAGGGAACTCTGGCTGACACGACACTGGAGCTAGGGCCTGTGAGCTGCTAGCCTCTCCTGTTGATGGCTGAGTGGTCAGTGGATCTACTGGGGCAATCATGTCTGCTGGCGAATATGCTATCGCCTTCTGAATTGCTGCTTGTTCCTCATCCTCATCTGTAGGAACAATAATCTGCTTACCTTTCTCCTGAGGGCCTTCATCCTCCTCGGACCATCACTCCTCATCAGTAGCTCCCTCATCCGCCTCCCCACCTTCGAACTCTTTAGAGTGTCGGGAATCCTCCCTAGAAGGAATATCAATACGTGCAGGGGAAGTTGGAAGCTGGGAAGCCCCGACAGTCTAACGTGCAAGGTCTATCATCAAGGTGGAGAAGTCAAAATCCAATCCAGCCACTGCTGTGTCAGCTCCCTACTCACCTTCCTTGGGCATGAAGGAATATAGATCGAACTCCAGAGTTTGCATTTTGTGGAGCTCAGTCTTCATCGCAGCAATATCATCAGGGATCTTGGGCAAGTCACCAGTCTCACCCTGCTCTATCTTCTTAACCCCCACCTCAAGCTATTTCAGGCGATCCCCATAAGATGTCTGTTGCTGTTGGAGGGCCATCACTAAGGACTGGATAAGAGTTAAGGTCTGCTTGATGAGGGTGGGAGGGTCTTTAGAAGTTGGTCTACTTTAGCATTGGCAAGTTGAGCTAAGAGACCAAGCCTCGAGACTGCTGGCAGTGTATCAGAAGGCTGAGCAATGGTGGCCTGAGAGGTTGGCGATGGAGTGGAAGTGGATGCAACAGTAGCCTGAGGAGACATAGGAGTCTGGGAATCTGTGGGCTCTACATCAACATGCATTTGAGTCTGAACCTCTAGGGGAGCAACATCTAGTGTATCATAGATGCGTGTGATATCAATATCTTGCAGCACTCTCCCCGTCTTGTTAGTGTATGACATTGTAGGGACTTCCACAGCCTTATAGAGGGATATGATCATGCAGGGGAATGGAAGTGATTTAGCTGATTGGTTTGCTTGGATTCCTATCTCTTGGAAGATAACAGTACCCACATCAATTTTGATTTCCGTCATAATACATGCAATGAGAAGAGCTTTCTCAATGCTTATGTCAGTCTCATTTCTGGATGGTATCAATCGAGAGGTGACAAAGCTAAGCCAGAATCTTCCCTCTCATATGAGATCTTCCTTGAATATTTTGTACAGAGGATTAATCCAAGCAGGGGTTCCCTTGGCTATCACTGAAACTATCCAACTGCGCTCAGTGTCCCGGTTTTCCCATTTGGCGTCATACTCAGCTGCCCCCAGTCTCCAATTGGAGAAGTAGAACTCATTTATGGTATCATTGCTGCAGAACACCTGCTTTCCCCGAACCAAGATAGTATCACAAAAAACTTTATTGCGCTTGTGGTGAGCAGTACTGGAGGCACCATAGGATGCATAAAATTGACGGACTATTGTTTCATTGTAATCATCCGGCAACGTATTGAAGCACTCCCATTTTCTAGCTTTTATGTTCCCCAGTATATGAGGGTACTGCTCATATATCCTATTCAAAGTTAAGTACTTTTCGGGCAGGATTTTGCATTTTGTTAGCCCTTCTCTATATAGCTCCTTAGACCCTTCGACCCCAAACCTGATTTGGAAGTCATCTCCTCGGTTCCTTGTTGCCTCAGCTTGTAGGTCAACTGAGGGCAAGGTCTCCTCCTCATCAAACTGGGAGGGACGTGCAGTAGTAGGGTCCGATCATGAACGTTTTGCTTCTAGTACGTGACGAATGGTGGAGGCCCTTTTCTTGGCAGAAGATGGATGTTTCTTGGGAGCCATATCTGCATAGAATTGAAATGTGAGCAACATAGCAGGCAACAATAGGAAAAGTACAAAAATATTTCAGGTCTGCGATAGGTTATGCAGACGCATAACCACTATGTGGACCACAAACTTGTCGCAAACTCTCTACCTGTTGAAATTATATAGGTATGCAATGGGTTATGCGATCGCATATCCATTATGCGGGTCCCATAACCATCACATACTTAAATGCTTGGAAAAAATACTCACACTATGCGATCGTAAAGTCCACCGCAAAGACGAATTTGCAATCACAGAATGGCTGTAAAGTACATGCTACAAAAGTAAAGAAACTGTTTTAGTATGTGATGACTTTGCGATCCGCATATCGCTAATGCGATTTCAAAGTCGCCGTATTTTTTCATCTTCAACAAGCCACCTAGGGTTAGTTTTGCGGCAATAATACGGATTGCAAATCGAATATGCGGTCCGTGGAAGTCATTATTCACAATGTTTGAACTCAACCCACAACAGTGGTGAACCTAGTTTCACTACCCAGCACCACAAATTTACAACCTAGCCAAGAACCCCCTCACATTATGAATAGATACCAAACTACAAAAAGGAAAAAGAACAAAAATGACAGGAAACAAAAATAGGAGACAAAAAAAAAATTAAACTAAAGTTTACAAGGATGAAATGGCGAAAGAAAGAACATACCAGTGTTGGATTAATGAGCACACTTGGGAGATGATTTCACAAGAGTTGTATTATGTTTTTGATTCACTATCCATTTTGCCTTCTCCTTTATCCCTTTTTTTGTCGTATTATTTTGTTTTGTTTCGGATAAAAAAATTATTCTTTTCTTTTGTTTTGAAAGTGTTTGAATGCTAAAGATATCCGAGTGTAATTACCTGGGAGGTTTGCGATGGGTAAGTTACCGCATAACACATTATACGGCCGCATAAGTGTTATGCGGTGGATTCAACTTGAGTTGCTTGAGCGCCAAAATGCGGTGCACTATGCGATCGCATAATTGATATACGGTCAGCAAAGTGCACCTCTTTGCCACATTCTCACCACCAAATTTTCCAAACAAACTGTCTGGGTTTGCGACCACAATGCAGTCCACATAGTTAAAATGCAACCGCATATATGTGTAGCAAACTTCCCATGGTGACTTTTCTTTCCCTTCACATGCAATTTTATCCAGTGTTATGATATTTTGAATTCCATGCACACTAACACACACTTTAAATTGTTCAATCAAATCTATCTAACAAAAATAATATTTAAAGGACAAAAAGGATGTTACCACATATGGATTGTCTCCCATGAAGCGCTTGATTTAATGTCGCGACACGACGGAGTTGGCATTTCTTTGGATTTACACATTGGTCGGCCACAGACCATCTTTGAGAGCCAACTGCTCCACCAAGTGTTTTTCTCCATCTATACCCAAGTAGTGCTTGACTCGCTGGCCATTTACTTTGAAGGTTCAAAGACCATCCTCTGATTCTAGTTCCATAGATCAAGAAGGAGAGACATTGACCACCTTGAATGGACCATACCATTTTGATTTAAGCTTGCCTAGAAACAATTTGAGCCTTGAGTTGAAGAGCAAAACTAATTCACCTGACTTGAACTCCCTTTTCAAGATCTTTTTGTCGTGGATGAACTTCATCCTTTCTTTGTACACCGCTACACTTTCATATGTATGGAAATGGGATTCCTCCATTTTATTGAGTTGTGTTAACCTCAAATTTACAGCTTCAGCCCAGTCCAAGTTAAACCTTTTTAAAGACCACATGGCTTTGTGCTCCAGCTCTACGGGTAGATGACAAGCCTTGTCGAAGATTAACTGATAAGGAAAAGTTCCAATAGGAGTTTTGTATGCTGTGCGGTGTGCCCAAAATGAGTCATCTGGCTTCCTTGACCAGTCGGTCCTGTTTGCATTAACAATCTTTGCTAGAATATTTTTTATCTCCCGATTGGAAACCTCAACTTGCCCACTTGATTGGGGATGATAAGGTGTGGCCACCTTATGATTGACACCATATTTCTCTAGTAACCCCGTGAAAGCCTTGTTACAGAAATGAGACCTACCATCACAAAGAATGGCTCTAGGAGTGCCAAACCATGTGAATATGTTTTTCTTTAAGAATGTGGTCACATTCCTTGCCTCGTTGTTTGGTACGACAATTTCTTCAACCCATTTGGACACGTAGTCCACAACCACAAAGATATATTTCATCCCACAAGAGCTCACAAAGTGACCCATAAAATCAACTCCCCACACATCGAAGATCTCTATCTCCATCACAAAGTGCATTGGCATTTCATGCCTCTTAGAGATTGATCCTTGCCTTTGACATTGGTCACAAGCCTTGACCATTTGATTGGCATCATGATAAATTAGCGGCCAGTAATAACCACATTCAAGCACCTTAGTCGCAGTTCGATTTTCCCCATGGTGACCCCCAACCGGTGAGTCACAGCATGCCTTTAGAATTGGCATAATCTCATCTTCTGGAACACACCTTCGGGTGATGTTATCAGCACAGACATGAAACAAGAATGGTTCTTCCCAATAGTATTGACAACAATCTCTCAAAAACTTCTTCTTTTGATAGGATTCCAATCCATCCGGAATAAGGTCAGTAACCAAGTAGTTAGCAATATCGGCATACCAAGGAGCAAACATGTTAGATAATGCCAATATGTGTTCATCCAGGAATGCATCGTTGATATATAGATCTTCCTTTGGTCTCCCTGCCTCTTCAAGCCTTGATAAATGATCCGCTACTTGATTTTTCGTTCCCTTGCGATACTTGACCTCGAAGTCAAATTCTTGCAACAAGAAGACCTAGCGAATCAACCTAGGCTTTGCATCCTTATTTTCCAGGAGATAGCGAAGAGCAGCATAGTCTATGTACACTATCACCTTGGATCCCAACAAATAAGCCCAGAATTTCTCAAAGGCATAAACAATGGATAGAAGTTCTTGCTCAGTCACGTATAATTCATTTGCGCTCCATTGAGTGTCTCATTTGCATAATAGACCGAGTGAAAAACGTTGTTGTGATGTTGGCCAAGAACTACTCCAATAGCTATACCACTGGTGTCACACATGAGCTCAAAAGGAAGAGGCCAATCGGGTATTACAATAATAAGTGCCGTGGTGAGATTTTTCTTCAATTCCTCAAAGGATTTGAGGAATTTCTCATCAAACACAAATTTTTCATCTTTCTCAAGGAGTTTTCACATAGGATTTGCAATCTTAGAAAAATCCTTGATGAAATGCCTATAAAATCCGGCATGCCCCAAGAAACTTCGAATACCTTTAACTGAGGTAGGTGGAGGAAGCTTGGAAATGATATCGATCTTTGCTCGGTCAACCTCTATGCCATGTTTCAAAATTTTATGCCCCAATACAGTGCCTTCATCCATCAAAAAATCGTCCATGAAAACCTCTAGAAAATCCACCACCATGTCGGAGAAGATGGATATCATGCGTCTTTGACAAGTAGCCGGAGCATTGCACAAGCCAAACGACATCCGGCTAAAGGCAAAAGTTCCATTGGGGTAAGTGAATGTTGCCTTCTCTTGGTCCTCCAATGCTATATTGATTTGGTTGTAACCAGAATATCCATCAAGAAAGCAATAGAATGACCTTCCCGCTAGCCGATCAAGCATTTGATCAATAAAAGGCATATGGAAATGGTCTTTTCATGTGTCACTATTGAGATTCTGATAATCCATACGCACCCTCCATCGGGTCACCACTATCATTTTGGGGTGAGCTCATTTTTATCATTTTCAATTACGGTTATGCCTCCCTTTTTTGGCATACATTGCACCGGGCTCACCCAAGAACTATCGGCAATGGGGTAGGCCACCCCGACATCTAACCACTTGATGATTTCTTTCTTTGCCACCTATTGCATGGACGTGTTCAACCATCATTGGTGTTCTACACTTGGCTTAGTTCATTCTCCAATTGGATCTTGTGTTCGTAAATTCCGGTAGGAATCCCTTGGATGTCCGCAATTGTCCATCAAATAGCTTACATATGCTCCTTCAAGACCTCCAACAATTTTTCTACCTGCACATCATTCAACAAAGAATAAATGATTACCGATAAACTATCATTTGAGCCAAGAAATTTATACCTCAAGTTTGGTGGAAGTGGTTTGAGCTCTAGTTGCGGTGGCTCAATAATAGAAGGCTTTGCGGGAAGAGTAGCTCTATTCTCCAAGTCGAGATATAGCTTCTTCGGAGCATAAGAATAGGAACCAAGCCCCTCCAATGCATTGACTGATTCCATGTACCCTTCCATATCTTCACCATCAAAGTTCACCAAAATAGCCGCCAATGCCTCACCGAGGCATTGTTCTTCCTTTTTAATTTTAACTGCATCTTCCATTTCATCAACAACATCAATCATCGAGGTTCTTTCATATCCATGTGGTAGTTTTATACCCTTTGCTTGCTTGGAATGTAACCTCTTCATCTTTCACACGGAATTTGATCTCATTCCGCTCCAAATCCATTAGTGCTCTTCCTGTGGCAAGGAATGGTCTCCCCAAAATGACAGCGATCTCTTTGTCAACTGCACAATCAAGGATTACAAAATTGGTAGGTAGATGAAACTTTCCCACTTTAACAAGCACATCATCAACAATTCCAACCGGTATCTTTATGGAACGATCGGCCATATGCAATCTCATATTTATGGGCCTTGGAATACCTAACCCTGCTTGGTTATAAATCGAAAGAGGCATTAAGTTGATGCTAGCCCCATTACCACAAAGGGCTCTTGTAAAATCGTGTGCCCCATAGTATATGGAATAGTGTAAGCCCCCGGGTCTTCTTTCTTTTGAACGGTGGATGTTGCAATAATGGAACTAACCCAGTGAGTCATATTCACAACTTCATTCTCAGTGGTTCTGTTCTTGGTAATTAAGTCTTTCAAATATTTAGAAAAACCCGGCATCTCTTGAAATCCTTCCACAAATGGAATATTCACCGATAATTGCTTGTGAATGTCATAGAACTTTTCAATTTCTCTATCATCAACCTTACTAGAAAGTCTTTGAGAAAATGGAGGAGGAGATCTAGGAATAGGTGGTAGAGTTTTTGGTGTGTCTTTTACCTTTTCCTTTACCTCTTCCCAATCTTCTTGCACTTTCAACTCTTCCAAGACCTTTTCAACTTCAAAAACACTTGGCTCTTCAACCTTAACCCTTTGTTCGGACTCTTCTACTTCAACCACTTGTTCACTCTCTCCTTGTAGTACCTTCCCTCTCCGAGTAGTAATTTCCATGATATGAGAAGTTGGGCCACTCCCACTACCCCTTGGGTTTACAATTGTGTCACTAGGAAGTGTTCCTTTTGGCTTTGGATTTTGTTCCCTAGAAAGATCTCTCATTTCATCTCCAACTTTTGAATGGATGCGGTATGGCAGCCAACAAGCTCGGTCATGTTCCTCATAGAAGTGTCGGACATCTCTTGATTTTTCAATACCCATTCAAGCATACTTTCCAACTTGCAATCACTTAAGGAACCTTGATTTGAATATTTACCCTTTGGAGGAACATAAGGGTTTGAACTCCGATTTGAGAAGTTGTTGTTGTTATTCCAATTTCCTTGACTTGATCCACCTTGGTCATTTCGCCACTGTTGGTTGCCTTGCCCTTGAAGGTTAGGCCTCCATTGATTTTGTTGTCCTTGACCTTGGTGTTGTTTCCTTTGGTAACCTCCTTGAGAGTTGTTGACATAGTTTTCCCCCTCAAAGTCTTCATTTGATATGGGTTACACATCCTCCACCATATTTACCTTCTTCGTTTGGTGTTCTGTGGACATCTTTGTCAACACATTGACATTTGTGGCAAGCCCTGCGATAACTTGATCTCTCTCTTGATTTTCCTTGATCATGGTGGTCAAGGAAGGAGACCCATATGCAATTCCACCTGTGGTGTCCTCTGAGTGCCAAGATTGATTATATTTTGCCTTCTTGTCAAGTATTTGTGTGACCCTTGTGAATGATTTGTCCATAAAAGATCCATCAGCTGCATTCTTGGCTATAGATTGGTTCATAGGATTCAAAACCATGTAGAATTTCTCCAACAAAATAGAATCCGGAAAACCATGATTGGGATACCTCACCAAGTATAACTTAAATCGATCCTATGCCTCATGTAGATATTCTCCAAGCACATACTTGAAAAAGAAACTTTTATCCTAGAGCTCAGACTTCTTACTATGCGGGAACCATTTAGCTAAGAATGCTCAGACAAGTTCGGGCCAAGAATGAATGGAGTTTGGTGGCATATTTTGAAGCCATTTCCTTGCGTCCCCAGCTAGTGAGTACTTGAACACCCTCAAGCTTAGGGCATCATCTGAGACGTTTTTCTGCTTGTGCATCGCACATACACCCAAGAAGTTTCAAAGATGTTGTGTGCGGATCATCATCAGTGGAATTCCTGAAAAGCCTCTCCGCTTTGAGCATAAAGATTAAACCATGTTCCACCTTGAAAGTGGAAACACCAAAAACCGGAGGCACAATAGCATTTGTGTCCTCAATATACTCATCTATGTCCACAAAAGGATTTTCTTCCATTTCTTCCTTATATTCGGCCATGTTTTCCTATCAACACCAAGAAAAACAAGCAAACTGTGATGAAATAGAATAAGACGTAAAGTAAAGCATTGTAAGAAAAGTATGATATGATTGTAATTTGAAGAAATAACTAATTATAATGTTGAGAATGTAATTAATTTGATTAAAGAAACCAAGGTTGTGTCCCCTTCAATGAAGTGTAATGCTATCGGTGTTAATATGCTATATTTCTAATGGAAGGGTCTTTTGATATGCAAATGATTTCTAAATGACTATCCAATATTTTCCAATGGTTGGATAGTATTTCCTCTTTATGATTTTTCCAAATATAAGAGTTGTAATTAAGAACATTAATAGATGCCAAATAAAATCCACTTATTCCTAAGAGATTCTATTAAACAAGGTTTAAAGGCTTGAGTCTTTGATATTTACTTCTACCAAATTCTAACTCACTTTCCCAAGCAAAGGAAGAATTTAATGGCACTTGCTAATGTTTGCAACCACCAACAATAAATGAAGAATGAGAAATAAGTAAATATCAACCAACGATTATACATATATTGAATGTTAAACACCCATTGACATAACACCCATTTAAGGTCCACAACCTTAGTATTTAAAGTTAGCTACACATGCTAAAATACAAAAAGATGAGAATATTAAATACCATAAAGCTTACAAATTGCAAAATTCTTCACCCAAAAGCTTCTAAAAGAGAGGAATATTAAAGAATTGGAATGTAGCTCAAAAATAAGCAAGCTGCCCCCACAAAACCCCAATAAATCTATTTATATTGGGTCAAAACTCTTGATAAATTTTGGATAAAACTGTTTACCTTGAAAATGGTAACAACAATTAGATTTGTAAATGAGATTCTAAAAATACGTGATCTATTCCCAGGATAGTTTTAAAGGGTTGTTAGTGCTAAAATGTGAAGTATATCGGTAGAGATTGAGTTAGTCAAAGCAGTAATCGAATCAGTAAGGGAACGCTACCTGGGCGCAAAGCAGGCCAGTGGATACCTTAGAGTCGAGCCTCGAGCCTATCTCGGGATTATTGAGGGTATTCATGAAGGGGATAACAAGTAAAGATATAGATAAGTGAGGCTCTATACTACTAATCTTGAGGCAAATAATGAAGAACAAATGAAGAAAACAATAAGGTGCTGAGGCGACCTCGAGGACAGTGAAGACAAACAACTTAGAAGAATGAGAGAGAGAGAGAGAGAGAGAGAGAGAGAGAGAGAGAGAGATTATTTCATAATGGATAAGTGGAGCAACATCAGTCCCTTACAAGGTAGGGTAAGTCCCCCTTATATAGGTGGGGGGACTCGATATAGTACAGGGTGCATTAAATGTAGAGATACAGGGATGGGACGCCTGGACAAGACACTGGATCCTGTTGGCTCAGGCTATCCCCTCGAGAGCTTATCGTCTGCATGACTTCTGCTAGGTTGTAGATATATCCTCTGACCTTCGAGCCACTACAGAGCCGTGGGTTATGCTCGAGATAAAATGTTCGACCATGCCCGTATGTGCTTGACATGTCGTTAGGGTACTCCAAACGTACCTCGATGGCGGGAAATAAAATCCTCCGATTTTACCATACACAAAAACACCCTTATAGGTCAATTATGTGACCGTATATTTGTTGTATAACAGACATGCGGTCTGCAGTCTATTCAAGTCCATCGCATCTTCAAACACTAGTTTCCAAGCATTCGTCGCATTTGGGTTATGTGGTCCGCATTGTTGATTTAGTATTGCAATTAGCATCCCATTTTTAGCCTTTACTAACTTTTACAACAAGTCTGCGATCCATTATGCGACCCACAAACCAGTTATGCGGTCGCTTAATGGACCGTATTTCTTGTACCTGAATTTTGCCAGCAAACTATTGTACTCTGTGATCTCTTTTGGCATTATGCGGTCCGCATGTTGGATTTGCAGCCCGCATCTTCACATATGCGATCATATTTTGCTCTTTTCTTGTCCTTTTTTGGATTTTTTATTCATTTCCATGTTCTTAGGTCCTTAAACCTCATACACTGAAAAACATTAAAACTACATAAGTATAGAAGATAATTGCATTTAAGACAAGTTAAAATCTAAGCAATTAGTATTAAATGTGCCAAAATTCTCCGGCACATCAGAGGGTATGTCAGTCACCCAGTATGAGATGAGATTTTTGGAGTTGGATTGTCATGCCATATGGGTTATTCCTATAGAGAGGGAGAGGATTTGGAGGTTCATTGAAGGCCTCATGTCATGGCCCAAAAATTGACCCTGTCGTGATGGCGCCAATCGTGAAAATAGGCCGGCCAACTTATTTCCAAATACTCCAGTTTTCAATTTAAAACTTAAGAAAATCATATTTTTAGTAGAAATCCAATAGAAGCAAAAGTATAAATCAAACAAGCGGAAGGAAATACTAGCCCGACCTCGGGTGTCACTAAAGTCATGAGCAAAATACTACAACTGTTCGAAATAAACAAGGAAACACAGTCTGAGAATATCCAACAATATACTAAGAGGAAGAAAAGGAAGGAGAAAATGAAACTACGATTGCCAGGAAGCTACCTCGCAATCTCCAAGGAAATGTCTCCAACTGATATGATCAGCAACCGCTACCGTAGCCCGAAATACCTGGATCTGCACAGAAGGTGCGGGGGGTTACGTGAGTACACCAACTCAGTATGTAACACGTCCAAACCATGGAATGACAGGTAGAGACAAACCAAACCTCAGTGGATATGAAAATAATTGTAGGGTAAAGTAGACATGCTTACAGTTCGACTAAAAACTCAGCAGTAAATAAATACATTACGACCAATATGGAATATAAAGCTCAGGAAGTCTCTAAATACCAATGCACAAATAGTGTGATCAATGTTCCGTATGCCTCCAGTCACAAGTGCTAAACCATTCAGTATTTTATATGGCCATCCGGCCCAGGGAAGATCCATCCCAAAATATATATACATCACTGACTGTATTCATCCAGTACCGAGGAAGACCATTCAACCCTATGGAGAAGATCCATCTCCAGGTATCAATACTTCGGACAAGATCCATGTCCAGGGAAGATCCATCCCGCATTATCATCAACTTCACTCATTGAGGGTGTAAATACTTTAGACGGTCTTCTCTTAGCCCAAGAGCTATAACAAGCCAAAGAAGGCATGTTTAACATCTTACTGCGGCGTGGAGCTAAAAAGTAGGGATTCTAGTCTATTCTATGCTCTTTTTTGCTTGAGTTTTGGACTAAAATGTGTATAAATATTCCCAAAAGCTAACTTTTTACGCTTGTTTGTAGTGTTTGGTCAAAAGAAGACAAGTATGTCATAACCGGGTCAAAAAGGAGTGAAACCTGAACAAGTGCAAAGCCAAGTCAAAGCAGCACTACAACAGAAAATCAACCGCAGCCACAGAAGGCCTAACATGAACCACGGTCCTTTTATCACGGTCTTCGGTGGCAAGAATCAGAGAGATGATATCTGAGGATTTTTAAGTCATCAGGATCCACACTAATTTTATATGACCGCGGTACCCTTACCGCGATACCGATCCTTTTACCACGGTCCACGAAGAAGAGATTCAAAGAGCTTGGAGTCTGAGCAAAGCCGAAGACCTCGGTACATCGTTGATTTGCCTTGGCTACAATAGCCTCACCGCTATAGTGGTCCATTTATCGCGGTCCATGGTATGTTTGCCAGGGGCATTTTTGTCCGAATAATTTAGATGTGTATAAATATTATTATTTTAGATTTTTAGGTCATCTTTCACCTATTTTGAGTAATTCTGTAGCTAGTTTAGCAATTAATGTTAGTTTCTTATCTTGTAATTACTATTTATGGTGTATTCTTCATCTCAATATATGATTTCTTCTTCAATTATGAGTATCTAAACCCATTAGCTAGGGTTGTGGCTCAACCCTAGTGTGGGTATTTAATGGCTCTTTTGTTTTAGGGCTTAGGAGTTTATGGGTAATTGATATTTGGCCTGATTTATGCTTTCTATGTTGAATTAATGTTTGCAAAAACTAATTTGTGCCTTTTTGACTTAGGCTCCTCTTGAGAAAGAGAGCTTAACTCTAGGATATTCAGGCCAACAAGGAATTGAGGTGTATTTAAAAGATTGATAGCCCCAATGAAAGGATTAAACCTGGAGATAGTAATACACGACTTGAGCCAACATTGCTTGCACAAATTTAACACCCAATTGGGCTTGAGAAAGCCAATTAGGGCAAAGTCACTCTTACTACTGAGAGGCATAGATTGAGTAGCTTCGTGCATTGGCTATATCATGATCCCAACTATAACAGTATTGCTCTAAGTTTTAGACCCCGTTAGATACTTGGCTAGGAATAAGTCACTTCCCTAGTACATTTTACCCATTTAGGAAACCCTATAAAAATATCTACTTAGTTTTATTTTGTGCATTATTAGTATAAAAATTAGAAGTAAAAAACAAACAAGAATGATTGGAAATGCAATCAAAAGCTCTACACATTGCTAGATTTGATAGGAATCGAACTCCAAACACTATATTAGCTCCCTATGGATTCGATCCTAACCTTCTCGGATAAAAGTTGCATCGACCGCTCTTGCCATTCTATAGTGGTGTAAGGTTGGGCCCGATCACTTTTTGGCACCATTTTTGGGGAGGTAAATAGTTTTGGATAACTATCTAAATAGTTTTTGTGCCATTTTCTTATTTCCTTCTGGGATACTAACTTGTGTGTGTCACCAATTCATATACAAAAACACAATGGAAGACAATGCTCCTCTTGGAGATCATCCACCGAGGGAGGATGTTGATGATAATTGTGACGACCTGGCCCGTTGTCACGTGAGTTACCGCCCCGTTTCCCCCATATTATGTTGCTCTATGTTTCAATATCAGTATTTGAATGGATTGGATAGAATTGAATTGGTTTTAGTTGGAAATGAGGCACTTAGCCTCCTAGAAGGATGCTTAAGTTGGAAAAGTCAATCGGATATTGACTATTGAGTTAGAGGGCTCGTATGTGATTTCTAGTGATTCAGTTAGCGGCGGGGATGATTTGTGACTTAGGAGCATGATCGGAAGTGATTTTGGAGACCCGATGTAGAATTAGGCTTGAATTGGCGAAGTTAGAATTTTGGCGATATCTGGTTGACAGGTAAGATTTTGATCCGAGGGTCGGAATGGAATTTTGAGAGTTGCAGTAGCTCCGTTCGGTGATTTTGGACTTGTGTGAAACATTTCAGTTGATTCGGAGGTGTTTAGGTCGGGTTTTTTGATCGTATGTGAGTTTTGGAAGTTTTGATTAATCTTAGGCTTTGATTTGATGAAATTTAAGGATTTTGATGTTAACGATAGTGTTTTGATGATTCGAGCAAGTTTGAATAAGGTAAAAGATCATGTCTGTGCTTTTGGTTGAGGTCCCGGGGGCTTTGGGGCGAATTCGGGTGGTTAAACGGAGAGTTTTGGAGTTTTGGCATGTTTTGAACTTCTGGTACCTGGTATTTCTGCATCTGCAGAAAAGGGACCGCATAAGCGGTTCCGTAGATGCGGTGCAGGAGGTCGCAAAAGCAGGCCTTGAAGGCCTGGGCAAGTCCGCAGAAGCAGACTTGGTTCCGCATAAGCGGTCACCACAGATGTGGTTTTGGACCGCATAAGCGGCCCTGGGATTTTTAAGTTGAACCGCATAAGCGGTATTTTGACCGCAAAAGCGGAAGCTACAGGTATGGTGCATGGACCGTATAAGCAAAAATGACTGGGCAGAACAATATTAAGTCCCCTTCACAAATTTTGAAGGAGAAAACATTTAGGGCTTCAGACTTAGGCGATTTTTGGACGATTTTGAAGAGGGTTTCGAGAGTTTTCATCAGGTATGGATTCTTGGTCATAAATTATGTTATTATGGTGTAAAAACATGGATTAACACCAAAACATCCAAGGGAATTAAGATTAAAAATGGAGGTTAGAGCTGGAAATTTGAAAGAGTTTAAACTAGTGATTTGAGGGGCCAAATGGACTCCGATTTTTGTGAATTTGGTATGTATGAACTCGTGGCAAGTTAAGGAAGCCGGTGATGCTAATTTTATAATTTTTTGTGACATGGGCCCGGGGCTCGGGTTTTGCCAACTTCGTGTTTTTGGGTATTTTTCGAGTTCTTTCAATTGGGTTATGTCCCATTAGCTTATCATAACATATTCCTTTTGGTTTTGGCTAGATTCTACGCACGAGGAAGTTTATTGGCAAAGGAAGCGCAAGGCGGGTTAGGATTTCAGCCGGCTTGAGGTGAGTAATGGTTATGAATAATGAACTGAGGGTTTGAGACCTCGTATTTGCACTATGTGGTGCTATGTTGAGATGAGATACGCGCTGTATGATGAGCGTGGTGATGATACTACTAGGGATTTGGACTCGGTCCATCCCGATTGATGACTCTATTGTACTTTTGACTGAGACTGAGCTTATATCCGTATATTTTGGGCTAGTTTCCACGTTTGGGGCCTTGTGCTGATCTGTAGAACCCTTAGGGAGCATGTTGAGCTAATAAACCTCACTTTACCTGATGAAAACATACTCTCAGTCATATCCTTAATTGTAAAACATAATATGAACCTGTCTTAGCAATTTGCACTCTAAGTGAGAAATACCTGGGGTTGGAAACCTCGTCTTAGATGAGTGGGCCTGAGAGGCCAAGTCTATATTGACTGAGAGGGGTCAAGGACCCCATCGTGAGGGTATTTGATATACATCGGATCGGGCTGCATGCCGCAGTAGTATATACATATACATATATGGATTGGATTGCATGCCGCAGTAGTATATTATATGGATCAGACTGCACACCGCAGTAGTATATTACATGGATCAGACTGCACACCGCAGTAGTATATTATATGGATCGGACTACACACCGTAGTAGTATATTATATAGATCGGGCTGCACGCCGCAGTAGTATATTACATGGATCGGACTGCACGCCACAGTAGTATATTTTATGGATCGGACTGCACATCGCAGTGATATATTATATGGATCGGACTGTACGCCATAGTGATATATTATATGGATTGGACTGTACGCCGCAGTGATATGTTATGTGGATCGGACTGCACGCCGCAGTATTATAGCGCTTGGACTGTAGGAGCCCCTCCGGAGTCTGCACACACCCCAGTGAGCGTAGTCGACGATTATTATTGGATCGGGCTGCGCGCCGCAATGGTATATATATTATTATTGGATTGGGCTACGCGTCGCAGCAGTATGTATTATTTTATATTATTATTGGATCGGGCTACGAGCCGCAGCAGTTTATATTATTATTGCAACGGGCTGCGCGCCGCAGCAGTGTTGGTAATTTGCCGGACTTTTGAGAGATTTTCACCTGTTTTTCCCTGCTTAGCTGTTGTTTACTGCCTTTACTGTTGGTTATAGAACTGTGTAGTGTTTATACGAGAATTCTTACTTCCAGTTGTTAATTATTGCTATTACTCACTGAGTTGGAGTACTCACTTTACTCCATGCACCTTGTGTGCAAGTACAGGGACCCCGGAGGCATAGCTGAGTTTGTTGCTACTTCCTAGTTCATCTGTCAGAGTCATCGAGGTAGCTGCCTGGCATCCGCATGACCCGATTTATCCTCTTATCTTTCTTTTACTTCCGCATCTAGACTTTCATATGTATAGGATGTTGCTCAGTTGTATCTAGAGGCTCTGACTCGTGACGCCAGATCTGATAGGGGCTTGTATTTTGGGTTGAGATTTTTTGAATGGTCGGGCTTTCCTAACAAGGTGTTGGGCGCCATCATGACCGGGGTTTAGGTCGTGAAAATTTGGTATCAGAGCCTAGGTTACCAGGTCTCGCGAGTCATGAGCCGATTTAGTAGAGTCTTGCGGATCGATACAAAGACGTCTGTACTTATCCTCGGGAGGCTGCAGAACCTTTAGGAAAAACTTCACTTTCTTAGAATTCTTACCGTGCGTACTTGATTCAGCTTGAGATATAACTCTTGAAATTCATTCTACACGTCTGTATGCGCACATGAGCGCTCAATATTTTATGTGCCTTGATGGCTTGTGATTCCCCGATCAAGGGGCGAGATGTGATCCTGTGAGCTTGATGTTGGGCCAGTCTGGAGGACTTGAGGCCGGATCTTGCCTATGGTTTGAATACCATGGTGCTGATCGTGTGAGAAAGTGTTTTGAACTTATATGTTTAGTATTGTCCTTATTAGCCGGAATGGCGGTTAGATATCCATGTGATGAGTATATTAGTACTGCAGGATGTGTGTATATAAATATGACTTGGTAGTGATGAAGTAGTCTGCTGGATAATAGATGAACTGCTAAGTGATTCATTTCCTATTGTGGTTTGATGTGTAGCCCGATTATGGGCGCGTGAATGATATTTTCGTATCTCCTAGATGGGAAGTGAAGTGCATTGCATGCGGCGGTATGATTTCAGACTCGGGAAGACTAATGACTGTGTAATGTATATGATGGTGGGAGGTGTGTTGAAATACTAAACTAAGGCGAAGTAGGTGGGTTATCTCCTGCGGAGTGTTCTTAAAGGGTACGATTCTTATGTATATTGTTAGAAGATCTCATGTGTAATTGAAATGTACGTGTTGTAATTTGAAAATTTGGGTTGCTTGAAAGAGTGGACTCAGCTGATGTGGGGATGAATGCGAGGTTTGTAGAAGATTTCAGTATCCGAGGATCTGTGTTTTCATAAACTAGCAGATGATTTGAGTTTAATCTCACTATAATATTATGGAATCATTAGAGTAAAAGTATTATGGGTTATTAAATGTGTCCTGATAGATGGCTTCGAGCCAAGTTGGGGAGGTTGCTATTGATTAGCTGATCGCACGGTTATGTGCTATGTTGTTTTCGTTTTGAGGTATGCTGGCGGATCAGTCCTGGTTGTAGAAAATTAGCCGAGGATGGCACAAGTGAAGCAAAATTTTGATAAAGGTTATATGGTGCTTCGTGGATGTGAGGAAATAATAGGATGTCTTGAGCAGTCGTTGATAAAGAATGCTCATTGTATAGAGAAGGAAGACGTTCGTTCGTATTGGAATGCGATTATGTCCTACGGTGCCTGAGTGCTAATAAGGCACGAGTGGTTCTATTTGTTAAGTTAGGTAATTTGCAGTCGGAATAGGAGTGAATTACTTTCAAGAATGATTCTAATGTGTTCAAGATTTTTACATGTAACAATGAGGTGTCTCAAGGTCGTGAATGTGGTCAGAGACCGTGTTTTCATTGGAAAATGTCGAGTCTTGTGGTATTTTTATCTCGATTATGGGATCCTATGTATCGGTATCTGGAAGGTAATGGTAATGAATTCAAATTCGCAGGAAGTTCTTCAAAGTAAAGTATTCTAGAACATGGTATTTCTGGGAACGTTTGAGAGAATATCCAGTGGCTCATAGGTTAGAACATTGTGATCTTATGTGCGAGTCTCGTGTGGTAAGCCTGGATTGAGGCATTGTGATGCTACATCGAGGGAGAAATATCAAGTGGATGATGAACAAAAAGAGAAATTTGATAGATGTAATAGCTTGATAGTAGACCGAATCGGTATGGTAAGGATATGATTAATTCTTTGTATGTGTTCGAGGTAATGAGCTTTTACAGGCATTTTGCATCAATGCTCTTGGGTTTTGACGGCTTGCTCAGCTTGGTTTAGATAGAATGATTCAGTCCTGGCAGTTTAGCTTGTACAAATGGAGTTGGCAGAGATGTTCTTGTTGGGTTTTACCGTGGTTTGAAGATGAGTATATTTCCTATGGGTATGCGAAGCATGGAGTGTGTAATGATTTTGCTTCTAAATGGGACCAACGAAAGTTCTTGACTAGTTGAGTGCGTCGATGTCTGTGGCACGGAAGGGAGATAAAAGTTCTCATGTTATCCTAGTGTGGCATGGTATATGTGATATGTTGTGAAGGATTAGGATTTGTGTGTGTAAGGCTTGGTTCAGTTCGGAATGGAAAGTCATCAAATTCTTAAGCAGCACGGGTAGCTGCAGGTGATTTAAGAATCGATCTTCAGAGGATTAGGGTGAATGATCCTCATATAACTAAGGAAACAATGTTGCTAGTCATAGTGCTTTGACAAAGGTATATGTTTCAGAAAAAGGACAATGTGATTAAGTTGATGGCACTTCGGTAGTGTTGCGGATTTTCTTGATAGGTCGACTGTTGATATCTGAGTTTGTTTGGTGGTACATGGGGAATTTTAGAATATCTTTCGTGGAATGATTGGGTACTCGAGGTGTAATATGTATTTATACTACAGAAGTTGGGATCAGGTGTAGTAATTCATGTGCTATGTGGAGCTGGAGACTTGGAGTTCTCATGTTGAGGCTATGTAATGGTTGTGGATAGTGTGTATTGGTACCGTTAGCGGCTATTGGGGGTTTGGAAGTACGAGTGGATCTTTCTTTGCTTGGTATATTAGATTCTGGATATGATATTGGGGTGTAGACTGGTTGTCTCAGTGTTGGGTTATTCTAGACTATTGTGCTATGGGTTATGTCGGAAAAGGCCACAGGTTGCATGGTGAGGTGCATCAGACTATGTTCTAGATAAATGGTTGTGTTCCAAGGACCGGCGGACGGCTGAGAAGGATTGCTTTCCTTAACTGGGCCTTTGTGGCGGATGTCAGTGTAGAGATTTCTACCATTGATTCGGTCTCGGTATTGAGGGACTTTTCGGATGCGTTCCTGGTGGCCGGGCACGTCAACAGACGAGATTATGGATTTTGATATTGACTTGGTGCCGAGCACCATATCGTACGGCTCCGGCAAGAGTTATAGTAGTGGGAGGAGCGGCTTCAGGCTTCTTGATAATGAGCAAATGTGGCTCGATATGCATCTCCCTATGTGAGATATTTGTGTGGATCGGGTGGCGCGCCGCCACGAGTATGTTATCTGGATCGGGTTGCATGCCGCAACAGTGTGATATTGAGAATAGTTTCCCATATGTTACTTGGTATGTCTTGCTTCCTAGTTTCTGAGGAAAATCCGTATTGGGTGTTGCTCGGTGAATGGCGCATCAGTTGTGTCCTTTCAGGATTGAATGGTATATATTACTTGCCACACCGTGGGTGTGATGGATTGCTTGGTTTTAGACACCAATCTGTGCGTGGCTGTCTATTTTGAGCATGGTGACTTGAGGTGCTTCATGTGTAATAGTGTTTGGATAAGATCGCGCATTGTAGCGAGGCTAAGTGGAGATTAGACCCTTCAGGGTAGATTCACGTACTCTATTTCTATGATGTGGGACGGGGTCCTAGCCTTGTGTTGTGATGGTACTGAGGAGTTTGAGTTACTGTGAGACCCCGTAAAAAAAAAAATTTGAACTCAAAACCTAGTAACTTGTAGTGTCGGCTCCGAACATGTGTAAGGAATGTGTAGGTTCGGACCCTTGGTAGTAAACTGAGCTTTTAAAAATCAAAAGAATCAAGTTTCCAGGGTTTGTCAATTATGCGGTCCAGAACGCGGTCGCAGATCAGTTATGCGGACCGCATTCCTGCCGCATAGTGAAACAGTAGATTGGTCAAGCTTGATGTTGAAAATGCGGTCCATTATGCGACCGCATAATCGATATGCGGACTGCATTCCTGCCGCATAGTGAAACAGTAGATTGGTCAAAATTGATGTTGAAAATGCGGTCCATAATGCGACCGCATAATCGATATGCGGACCGCATAATCGATATACGGACCGCATTCCTGCCGCATAGTGAAACAGACCTTCAGAGTTTTGAGGGCATTTTTATGGTCTACTATGCGGACCGCATTTCAGTTCTGCGATCGCAGAATGCGACCGCAGATCTTGCCGGGCTTTTATTTTTTCTAATTTTAAGACCTGAACCCTTTTTAATAAAACACCCCAACCCCCCCCCCCCC
>MU753279.1:33108-57278 GCA_026770625.1 Nicotiana glauca | reverse complement strand
ATTGGTGTGAAATTCTTGTGGTTGGTATGGTTGGGTGATTGTGGTTTTGCCTTCACTATATTGATGCAAGTAATTGAAAATAAACAAGGTTGTGATTGTGAGTGTGCTATGTGGTAAGAATTGTGACACAAGTGATGGAAGGAAATGGTATTGATGGCCTTGGGAGTTCATGTAATTTATTGTTGCCACTCCTTGAGAATTATTGTTGTTATTTCTTGAGAATTATTGTTGTTATTTCTTGAGAATCGTTGTTGTTAGTCTTGTGACTTGTTGGTTGTGGTGTTGCTTGTGAATTGTGATTTGCTCGGTAGGATCGGGTTGCGAGCCGCAACACGAAGTAATAAGGTGTGGGTTGTGGTGATAAGGGTGGCCGAGGTAATAAGGTTGGAAAGCGATTGAAATCTTACAAATTGTGAAACTATTGATGTGGAAATGTGGAAAGGGAAACATGAGAGAATGTAAATTTGTTGATTTGATTGTTCTCTCATTGTGGATTGATTGTTATTTCTGTTACAACTACATACTTATTTATGGAGGAGAGGTTGTATACTTGTTTGGCTTAATTTTTCTCTTCTTGTGGATTTGATTGTTGTTCTATTACTACTGCTTACTTGTTTATGGTTCGAGTTTACTTGGAGCAAAGTTTTTTCATACATAACAGTACAATTCAAATGTACTGACGTCCCTTTTGCCGGGGACGCTACATTCGTGTTATGATTGTAGGTGGATCGGTAGCAGGTACTCCAGCCCACCGTTCGTAGCTCTCCCTCCGCCTTCCATCTGCTTTTTGGTGAGCCCCATTCCCCTCGGGGCCCTGCGTGGCTTAGGCTGCTTGTTTCCGTGGTTTTATTTTTGCTGTTGTATAAGGTATAGCCGGAGCCTTGTTACCGGCAAATACTGTATCATCCTGTTGTACTTTTAGAGGCTCCGTAGACAGTGGATGTGGGTAAAAGCTTATGTATATCCCCGTTTTTTTTGTTGGGCAACGAATTAATAACTTCGTTAACTACTATGTATGTATATTTTGCAAAAGGTGTTTAATTTAATTATATGGCTAGTTCTTGCAAATAATGAGTAAGGAAAACATGGGGTAACGCGTGGGGTAGGAGAGGCACCCATGTCCACTTGACTGGGGCTTCCTGGTCGGGCGCCGGTCATGTCCCTCAAATTGGGGTGTGACAAACTTGGTATCAGAGCCTAATGTTTAAATGAGTCCTAGGATGTCTCGGAGCCGTGTCTAGTAGAGCCCCACTTATCGGTGTGAAGTCGACCACATATATAAGTGGGGGGCTGCATGGACATTTAGGAAATTTCCCACTTCTTTGTTATTCCGTGTCGTGCGGTGAAGTGAAATGTGGAAGTATCTATATCTAACTCGTGCTCTGTTATGAACTTTTCAACAATGGCACCTAAGAAGAGAGCTAGACTCGGCCTTGGGGCTAATGCCACCACGAGTGAGGCCACGAATCATGTACCTGATGCCGCGGGTGAGAGTGACTCCTCGTCCTTGACCCTACCTGGCCCGTCTGTCCCAGGCCAGCATGTTCCTGATCCTGCAGCGGCAGAGGGTGCCACCATCCCTTTCGCCGATATCCCTGATTCTGGCACCATCCCAGCTCCTGGTCTTGAGGCTTCTGATATGGATCTTAGAGGAGCCATCCGTATGTTGACCCAGCTAGTGGCCCTCAGGCCCAGAGATCTCAGGATGTCCCTACATCCTCTAGCGGACAGGGAGATTCTACCAGTTCCAGAGTTAACTAGTTTTGCGGCTAGCCCCTCTAGAATTCTCAGGCACAGGGGCTGATCCGCAGGAGTTCCTTGATGAAATGTATAAGACCCTCCGAGTGATGAAAGCTTCAGAGATAGAGGGAGTTGAGTTGGCATCATACAGGTTGAAGGGAGTAGCGCATTCATGTTTGAGATGTGGGAGGACAACCGCGGGGAGGGAGGACTTCTGGCCCGATGGGAGGAGTATGTAGATGCATTTATGGATCAGTTCTTGCCTGCTGAGACAGTAGCAGCCCATGCCACTGAATTTGAGACCCTTAAGCAGGGCAGCATGAGCGTTTGGGAGTACCACATGGAGTTTGTGAGATTGTCCAAGTATGCTCCTCAGTTAGTATCGACCATGGCAGCTAGAGTTTGGCGATTTGTTCTGGGCTTTAGTCCCTTGGTAGTGAATGAGGCTGCTACAATGACCTTGCACTCGGACATGAACTATGGGAGGATTGTGGGATTTGCTCAGGCCACAGAGGCTAGGAAATTGAGGATTCGGGCGAAAAGGGAAAATAGCAGCAGGGCCCGATCAGTGGGCCACTCAGGGAGATCAGCTCAGGGGAAAGGGTCATCAGGGGCGTCCCAGTCGTATGCTCAGTCCTCAGCGAGCGCACCACCATCTCTGCACAGTTTCCAGCAAAGCGGCCGTATGAGACCAGGTTTAGACAGTAGGAGTCCCCATCAGTTCGGTCGTTCAGGAGGGAGACCACAGCAGCAGGGGAGGGCTCCATGCCCCAAGTGTGGGAGATTTCATACAGAGACTTGCTACTCAGATAGCCCGGTGTGTTTCAAATGCAGAATGAGAGGCCACATTCAGCGAGACTGTCATATGCCCAGTCAGGGCATGGGTAGGGGATCCGCTCAACCATCCGATTCTTCAGTCATTATATCATCTGCACGTCCTCCAGCCCCGATGGGGCGTGGTGTAGTTAGAGGAGGAGCTCGTGGTAGAGGTGGACCCAACCGGTTCTATGCTTTGAGTGGTCGCCAGAGTGCGGAGGCCTCCCCAGATGTGGTTACAGGTATCTTGTCTGTTCAGGCCATTGATTGTTATGCTCTTATTGATCCAGGGTCCTCCTTGTCTTATGTGACCCCATTCATTGCTTCAAGCTTTGGGATAGAACCCGAAAAGCGTCATGAACCGTTCTCTGTATCGACTCCGGTTGGTGATTCTATCATTGCCGCGCAAGTTTATAGGAATTGTGCTGTCGCGGTGTGTGGTCGTATTACCACGAACGATCTTGTCAAGCTCGGAATGGTAGATTTTGATGTTATTATGGGAATGGACTGGCTTTATGCATGCTTTGCCACACTTGACTGCCGAACGAGAGTCATGAGGCTCGAGTTCCCTAATGAGCCAGTTATTGAGTGGAAAGGAAATAGTATAGTGCCAAAGGGTAGGTTTATTTCCTACCTTAAGTCTTCAAAGATGGTTAAGAAGGGGTGTATTTATCATCTGGTCAGTGTGGCGGACACCACTTCAGAAGTGTCTACCCCCGAGTCAGCGGCAGTCGTGAATGAGTTTCTTGAAGTATTTCCGGACGAGCTTCCAGGGATTCCGCCAGATAGGGAGATTGATTTTGGGATTGATGTGTTACCTGATACGTAGCCAATATCTATTCCACCATACAGAATGGCTCCAGAAGAGTTAAGGGAGTTAAAGGAGCGGCTAAAAGTCTTATTAGAAAAGGGGTTCATACGGCCGAGTGTGTTACCGTGGGGTGCTCCGGTTCTTTTTGTCAGGAAGAAAGATGGGTCGCTCCGGATGTGTATTGATTACTGGCAGCTCAACAAAGTCACAATCAAAAATAAATATCCTTTGCCTCGGATAGATGATTTGTTCGACCAATTGCAAGGTGCAAGGTGCAAGATTCTTCTCCGAAATTGATCTACGGTCACGATATCACCAATTGAAGATTAGGGAGCAGGATATTCCCAAGACTGCTTTCAGAACTCGCTATGGTCACTTCGAATTCTTGGTCATGTCTTTTGGGATAACCAATGCCCGCCGCTTTTATGGATCTTATGAATCGGGTCTTCAAGCCATTTTTAGACTCCTTCGTGATTGTTTTCATTGACGACATCCTTGTTTATTCGCGAAGTCGAGAGGATCATGCCTATCACCTCAGGGCAGTTTTGCAGACTCTTCATCAGCACTAGTTATATGCCAAATTTTCAAAATGTGAGTTTTGGTTGGAGTCTGTTGCCTTTTTGGGCCACGTCGTTTCAAGTGAAGGGATTCAGGTAGACCCCCAGAAGATTGCAGCAGTGAAAGATTGGCCTAGACCCACGACCTCGACGGAGATTCGTAGCCTCTTGGGTTTGGCAGGGTACTATCGGAGGTTTGTGGAGGGATTCTCTACCCTCGCCTCCCCATTGAATAAATTGACACAGAAAGCATTCCAGTTCCAATGGTCCAATGCTAGCGATAAAGGTTTTCAAGAATTGAAGACAAGGTTGACCTCAGCACCGGTGTTGGCCTTGCCGGAAGGCATAGAAGGATTTGTAGTTTATTGTGATGCCTCCAGGGTTGGTTTGGGGTGTGTATTGATGCAGCATGGGAAGGTTATAGCGTATGCTTCAAGGAAACTCAAGAATCACGAGAAGAATTACCTGATGCATGATTTGGAGCTTGCAGCAGTTGCTTTTGCCCTAAAAACATAGCGGCATTACCTTTATGGGGTCCATGTGGATGTATTCTCAGACCACAAGAGACTCCAGTACTTGTTCAAGCAGAAAGAGTTGAATTTAAGGCAATGGCGATGGTTAGAATTACTCAAGAATTATGACATGGACATCTTGTACCATCCAGGGAAGGCAAACATGGTGGCCGACGCTCTCAGTCGGAAATCCATAGGAAGTTTGGATCATCTGGGAGTGGACCAGAGGCCCTTGGCTTGGGAGGTTTATCAATTAGACAATTCAGGGGTTCGTATTTCGGCATCAGACGAATGGAGTGTTATGGTGAATAATGGGGCGAAGTCGTCGCTTGTGACGGAAATCAAGGAGAAACAGTTTATTGATCCAGCATTGACTCAGATGAAGGAAGGAGTTCTGAATTTGAAGACTTCGGCATTCTCACTCAGCAGCGAAGATGGTGTTTTGCGGTGTCAAGGTAGGCTATGTGTTCCGGATGTGGATATACTTCAGGAGAGGGTAATGGCAGGGGCTCATAATTCTAGGTATTCCGTGCATCTGGGTTCTACAAAAATGTATCATGACCTCAAGGAGGTTTATTAGTGGGATGGTATGAAGAGGGGTGTGGCAAACTTTGTATCTAAGTGTCCGAATTGTCAGCAAGTGAAGGCCGAGCATCAGTGGCCCGGAGGGCTAACTCAGCTTATAAAGATACCGACGTGGAAATGGGAGATGATTAACATGGATTTCATGGTGGGGTTACCTCGCACTCAGCACAAATTCGACTCAATTTGGGTAATAGTGGATCGACTCACCAAATCAGCTCACTTCTTGCCAGTCAAATCCACCAACACTGCAGAGCAGTATGCCAAGTTGTATATCAAGGAGATAGTAAGGCTCCATGGCATGCCACTTTCTATTATCTCGGATCGGGGGGCCCAGTTCTCGGCAACTTTTGGAAGAAATTTCAGCAAGGTTTGGGTAATCAGGTGAATCTCAGCTCAGCTTTCCATCCACAAACTGACGGTCAAGCGGAGCGGACTATTCAGACGCTCGAAGATATGTTGCGGGCTTGTGCCCTAGATTTCAAGGGAAATTGGGATGAGCACTTGCCACTTATAGAATTTGCTTACAACAACAGCTTTCATGCTAGCATTCAAATGGACCCATTTGAGGCATTATACGGACGAAGGTGTAGGTCTCCGATTGAGTGGTTCGAAGTGGGTGAAGCAGAACTGATAGGGCCAGACCTTGTGCACCAGGCTATGGAGAAAGTTAAAATCATTCAGGAAAGGATAAAAACCACTCAGAGTCACCAAAAGTCTTATGCAGATGTACGTCTGAGGGAATTGGAATTCCAAGTTGGTGATTGGGTGTTCCTAAGGTTATCCCCTATGAAGGGAATCATGAGCTTCGGGAAGAAAGGTAAGCTGAGTCCTAGATATGTCGGACCGTACCGAATTGTTCAAAGGATAGGCAGGTGGCCTATAGGTTGGAATTGCCTCCCGAGATATCATTAGTGCACCCGGTGTTCCATGTGTCCATGTTGAAGAAAGTGGTTGGGGATCCATCCACCATCATGCCAGTCGAAACTATCAAGGTTAATGAAGAGTTGTCGTATGAAGAGGTTCCGATTGCCATTCTTGATAGACAAGTCCGTAAGTTGAGAAATAAGGAAGTCGCTTCAGTCAAGGTGTTGTGGCGAAGTCAACGAGTTGAGGAAGCCACATAGGAAGCGGAGAAGGAAATGAAAGAGAAATATCTCCATCTGTTTGATCTACCCTAGAAGGAATTAGGTGACCTTTCTATCTCAAAATTCATTATGTCTGGATTGGTTCCTTCCTAACTGATAGTGAAGTTCCCTCTAGCTGTGCAAGACTTATAGGTGTCGTGGTTGTCTTAACTCCTGTAAAACATCTCTTTGGTAAATGAAAATTTGACAACGACTCTTGTGTTAAGTAATCAGCTAATAGTAAATGTAGATTGGTAATGAGTTACTTGTATGCATATAACATATGAAAGTGATGAAATTGTATGAAACCTATTTGAATAACTGTTTCATAAGCAAAATGTATCAAGTAATCAAATGGGTGCAATTATTAAGGTGGGAAATTGTATAACAACTGTAGGAATGGTTGTAATCCTTTTATAATGTTGGAATTTGTGTTTCGGGGGCCCTCTGTCAGGTAGAAATGTCCAAATTACAAAGGAAACTCTGGCAAAATTGTTTTAAAATGGGGGGGGGGGGGGGGGTGGTAAAAAGGTACAAGAACTTTCGTAACTTGTTTTCAAAAACCAACGAACCTTAGTATGCTGAAGGGTTGGGGATAAGTCCTCATTCGGGGACGAATGATTTTAAGTGGGGGATGATGTGAGACCCCGTAAAAAAAAATTTGAACTCAAAACCTAGTACCATGTGGTGTCGGCTCCGAACATGTGTTAGAAATGTGTAGAATTCTTCTCGACGCGGTTCGGACCCTTGGTAGTAAACTGAGATTTTAAAAATCAAAAGAATCAAGTTTCCAGGGTTTGTCATTTATGCGGTCCAGAATGCGGTCGCAGATCAGCAATGCGGACCGCATTCCTGCCACATAGTGAAACAGTAGATTGGTCAAGATTGATGTTGAAAATGTGGTCCATTATGTGACCGCATAATCGATATGCGGACCGCATTCCTGCCGCATAGTGAAATATTAGATTGGTCAAAATTGATATTGAAAATTCGGTCCATTATGCGATCGCATAATCGATATGCGGACCGCATTCATGCCGCATATTGAAATAGTAGATTGGTCAAAATTGATGTTGAAAATGCGGTCCATTATGCGACCGCATAATCGATATGCGGACCGCATTCCTGCCGCATCGTAAAACAGACCTTCAGAGTTTTGAGGGCATTTCTGCGGTCCACTATGCGGACCGTATTTCAGTTCTGCGATCGCAGAATGCGACCGCAGATCTTGCCAGGCTTCTATTTTTTCTAATTTTAAAACCCGAACCCTTTTTAATAAAACACCCCCCCCCCCATTTTTTTTAACAACATTCTGATCAAATTAAGAGAGAGGAAGAGAGGGTCTTGAGAGAGAAGCTCATCGTCTCCAAAATCTTGTTCTTCAAAGCTATCCGGGCTAGGGAAATTCAAGCTTATCTTCATCCCCCTTTCTCTATAGGTAAAATCCCTAACTTGTTCCCTTGAAATTCTATTTTAAATTGGGGGGGGGGAGTCTCATGCGTAGGTTTTTGAAAATAAGAGTCGAACTCATTCATGCATGTCTTTCTAAAACCTAAAACCTAGTGAGAGTAATGGGGTGGGAGCAAAGACTTGTGCAAAGAAAGGATTAATGGCCTAAATATAGTTGGGCAGTGATTGTGAACCTTGAATTCTAAGCTACGTGTATTAATTTATGCACTATGTTGACGTTGCTAGATTTCAGTGAATTTGAAGTAAGAATTAAAAAGGAATTCGGCTCCAGGTATGTATGGCTAACTTTGAACTTGGTAAAATCACCTTGTTTGGGTATTCGAGTGCTTGGTATGTGATTTCTACGTGAATTGGTGTGAAATTCTTGTGGTTGGTATGGTTGAGTGATTGTGGTTTTGCCTTCACTATATTGATGCAAGTAATTGAAAATAAACCAGGTTTGTGATTGTGAATGTGCTATGTGGTAAGAATTGTGACACAAGTGATGGAAGGAAATGGGAATTGATGTATTTCGGAATAACTGTGGTAGCAATACATGTAGCTTAACGTGGAAGATTATCGTTGTGACCTATCTATGCATATGAGTTGTGAAATACATGGAAATGGTATTGATGGCCTTGGAAGTTCATGTAAATTTTTGTTGTCACTCCTTGAGAATTATTGTTGTTATTTCTTGAGAATTGTTGTTGTTATTCTTGTGACTTGTTGGTTGTGGTGTTGCTTGTGAATTGTGATTGCTCGGTGGGATCGGGTTGCGCGCCGCAACACGAAGTAATAAGGTGTGGGTTGTGGTGATAAGGGTGGCCGAGGTAATAAGGGTGGCCGAGGTAATAAGGTTGGAAAGCGATCGAAATCGCCATTGAAATGAAATTTTGAACCAATTGTGAAACTATTGATGTGGAAATGTGGAAAGGGAAACAGGAGAGATTGTAAATTTGTTGATTTGATTGTTCTCTCATTGTGGATTGATTGTTATTTCTATTACAACTACATACTTATTTATGGAGGAGAGGTTGTATACTTGTTTGGCTTAATTGTTCTCTTCTTGTGGATTTGATTGTTGTTCTATTACTACTGCTTACTTGTTTATGGTTCGAGTTTACTTGGAGCAAAGTTTGTTCATACATACCAGTACAATTCAAATGTACTGACGTCTCTTTTGTCGGGGACGCTACATTTGTGTTATGATTGTAGGTGGATCGGTAGCAGGTACTTCACTTTCCTAAAGTATGTTTTCTTCATCGAATAGCGCCCTACCTTACCACTTGACTAGTAAGGGAAAAGCCCTTTACTAAACTAAGAAAATAGAATAGATAGGCTTTTTTCACTTGTTCGTCAAGCTTTCGAGCAGCTCTTTCAACTGCCGCCTAATCCCCCAACATGCTCAAGAACCGAGAGTCGTCCAGGGACTGGACGGCCGGAGGGAGCTTGCTTATAAAAAGAAGATAGGTCGTTCAAAGAAAAACAAGGTGCAACGGGCTCTCCGCTCCTAGTCACTAAGAAGTGCTATTCTGTTCTCCGGGGGACTGGACTCCACCAAGAGGTTCACCATTCGTAGCTCTCCCTCCGCCTTCCATCAGCTTTTTGGTGAGCCCCATTCCCCTCGGGGCCCTGCGTGGCTTAGGCTGCTTGTTTCTGTGGTTTTATTTTAGCTGTTGTGTAAGGTATAGCCGGAGCCTTGTTACCGGCAAATACTGTATCATCCTGTTGTACTTTTAGAGGCTCCGTATACAGTGGATGTGGGTAAAAGCTTATGTATATCCCCATTTCTTTTGTTGGGCAACGAATTAATAACTTCGTTAACTACTATGTATGTATATTTTGCAAAATGTGTTTAAGATAATTATATGGCTAGTTCTTGCAAATAATGAGTAAGGAAAACATGGGGTAATGTGTGGGGTAGGAGAGGCACCCAGGTCCGCTTGACTGGGGCTTCTCGGTCGGGCGCCGGTCATGTCCCTCAAATTGGGGCGTGACATTTACAGCTCTTTTGTTGGAGTCATTTGTCATAATTTGAATACGTTTAGACCGCCCATCATTGGTGCGTGGATTATGCAAGTTATGGCTTAGGCCTGTGATGAGGTGTCATATCACCAGAGTGGTGCGTTAAATTCGAGGTGATCGTTGTGGTCATTAATAAACACGAACAGATTTGATTACAGCTTGTTGGAAGAATAATATCGAGGTTCGAGTTTATTCTGAATATTGATGTGAGGTTCTGATTTTGAGCATGATTTCGGAAATCTACCGTAGTATTAGTCAAAAAGGAAGTGGTTTCATGAGTGGTTGATCTTAGAAATGGTTACAGTTTGCTGTGCGTTTCATTATCATTGGTAGGATAGGAAGTGTTGGAATGGGACTTTAGCTAATAAGAGGTTTCTATCGGTATATGGTTGTTGTGGACAGCTGCTGTGAATAGAAGTTATTGTTTTAGGTGCTGGATTATGTGGTATATCGTGTGATTTCAATTAGGTTGCAAGTATGGGTTATTACAGTTGGTTCGGGACTATTCAAAGTATAGGTGCGAAGTTTGATCGTATCGATGGTTTCAGAAGTGAAAAGGTAGTTCTGTGAATTATGGGCTAGACTAGATTGGGTAATTTCAGCCATGTTATGTTGTCAGGCCTATAAGAGATAGGGTGACGTCGGATCACCCCGAGTATATGCCTGGTAAGGTTGTTCAGTTCTTGGCTGGCTTCTAGCGCAACTCTGGGTACGCTCAAGGACGAGCGTTTGTTTAAGTTGGGGAGGATGTGATGACCCGGCCCGTTGTCACGTGAGTTACCACCCTATTTCACCCATATTATGTTGCTCTATGTTTCAATATCAGTATTTTAATGGATCGGATAGAATTGAATTGGTTTTAATTGGAAATGAGGCACTTAGCCTCCTAGAAGGAAGCTTAAGTTGGAAAAGTCAACCGAATGTTGACTATTGAGTTAGAGGGCTCGGATGTGATTTCCGGTGATTCGGTTAGCTTTGGGTAATGATTTGTGACTTAGGAGCGTGATCGGAAGTGATTTTGGAGACCCGGTATAGAATTAGGCTTGTATTGGCGAAGTTAGAATTTTAGCGGTATCCGGTTGATAGGGGAGATTTTGATCCGAGGGTCGGAATGGAATTCTGAGAGTTCCAGTAGCTCCGTTAGGTGATTTTGGACTTGTGTGCAAAATTTCAGTTGATTCGGAGGTGTTTAGGTCGGGTTTTTTGATCGAATGTGAGTTTTGGAAGTTTTGATTAATCTTAGGCTTTGATTTAATGGAATTTAAGGATTTTGATGTTAACGGCAGTATTTTGATGATTCGAGCAAGTTTGAATAAGGTAAAAGATCACGTATGTGCTTTTGGTTGAGGTCCCGGGGGCCTCGAGGTGAATTCGGGTGGTTAAATGGAGAGTTTTGGAGTTTTGGCATGTTTTAAACTTCTGGTACCTGGTATTTCCACATCTGCGGAAAAGGGACCGCATAAGCAGTTCCGCAAATGCGGTGTAGGAGGTCGCAGAAGCGGGCCTTGAAGGCCTGGGCAATTCCGCAGAAGCGGACTTGGTTTCGCATAAGCGGTCACCGCAGATGCGGTTTTGGACCGCATAAGCGGCCCTGGGATTTTTAAGTTGAACCGCATAAGCGGTGTTTTGACCGCAAAAGCGGAAGCCGCAGGTGCGGTGCATGGACCGCATAAGCGGAAATGACTGGGCAGAACAATATTAAGTCCCCTTCACGAATTTTGAAGGAGAAAACATTTGGGGCTTCGGACTTAGGCGATTTTTGGACGATTTTGAAGAGGGTTTCGAGAGTTTTCATCAGGTATGGATTCTTGGTCTTATATTATGTTATTATGGGGTAAAAACATAGATTAAAACCGAAAAATCCAAGGGAATTAAGGTTAAAAATGGAGGTTAGGGCTTGAAATTTGAAAGAGTTTAAACTAGTGATTTGAGGGGTTAAATGGACTCCGATTTTTGTGAATTTGGTACGTATGAACTCGTGGCGAGATAAGGAAGCCGGTGAGGCTAATTTTTTAATTTTTCGAGACGTGGGCCCGAGGCTCGGATTTTGCCAACTTCGTGTTTTTGGGTGTTTTTCGAGTTCTTTCAATTGGGTTATGTCCCATTAGCTTATCATAACATATTCCTTGTGGTTTTGGCCAGATTCTACTCACGAGGAGGTTGATTGGCAAGGGAAGCGCAAGGCGAGCTAGGATTTCGGCCGGCTTGAGGTGAGTAATGGTTATGAATGATAAACTGAGGGTTTGAGACCCCGTATTTGCACTATATGGTGATATGTTGAGATGAGATACGCGCTGTATGATGAGCGTGGTGATGATACTGCTAGGGATTTGGACTCGGTCCATCCCGATTGATGACTCTATTGTACTTTTGACTGAGACTGAGCTTATATCCGTATATTTTGGGCTAGTTGCCACGTTTGGGGCCTTTTGCCGATCTGTAGAACCCTTAGGGAGCATGTTGAGCTAATTGACCTCACTTTACCTGATGAAAACATACTCTCAGTCATACCCTTAACTGTAAAACACAATATGAACCGGTCTTAGCAATTTTCACTCTAAATGAGAAATACCTGGGGTTGGAAACCCCGTCTTAGCTGAGTGAGCCCGAGAGGCTAAGTCTATATTGACTGAGAGGGGTCAAGGACCCCATAGTGAGGGTATTTGATATACACCGGACCACAGCAGTATATCCTTATACATATATGGATCGGACTGCACGCCGTAGTAGTATATTATATGGATCGGACTGCACACCGCAGTAGTATATTATATGGATCGGACTGCACGCCGCAGTAGTATATTATATGGATCGGACTGCACGCCGCAGTAGTATATTATATGGATCGGACTGCACGCCGCAGTTTTATATTACATGGATCGGACTGCACGCCGCAATAGTATATTATATGGATCGGACTGTATGCCACAGTAGTATATTACATGGATCGGATTGCACGCCGCAGTAGTATATTATATGGATCGGACTGCATGCCGCAGTGATATATTATATGGATCGGACTGCATGCCACATGCCGCAGTGATATGTTATATGGATCGGACTGTACGCCGCAGTATTATAGTGCTTGGGCTGTAGGAGCCCCTCCGGAGTCTGCACACACCCCCAGTGAGTGCAGTCGACTATTACTATTGGATTGGGCTGCGCGCCGCAGTGGTATATATATTATTATTGGATCGGGCTGCGCGCCACAGCAATATATATATTATTATTGGATTGGGCTGCGCACCGTAGCAGTATATATTATTATTGGATCGGGATGCGCGCCGCAGCGGTATATATTATTATTGGAATGGGCTGCGCGCCGCAGCAGTGTTGGTAATTTGCCGGACTTTTGAGAGATTTTCACTTGTTTTTCCCTGCTTAACTGTTGTTTACTGCCTTTACTGTTGGTTATAGAACTGTGTAGTGTTTCTACGAGAATTCTTACTTCAAGTTGTTATTTATTGCTATTACTTACTGAGTTGGAGTACTCACTTTACTCCCTGCACCTTGTGTGCAGGTACATGGACCCCGGAGGCATAGCTGAGTTTGTTGCTGCTGCCTAGTTCATCTGTCGGAGTCATCGAGGTAGCTGCCTCACGTCCGCAAGACCAGATTTCTCCTCTTATCTTTCTATTACTTCCGCATCTAGACTTTCATATGTATATGATGTTGCTCAGTTGTATCTAGAGGCTTTGACTCGTGACGCCAGATCTGATAGGGGCTTGTATTTTGGGTTTAGAGTGTTCGAATGGTCGGGCTTGCCTAACAAGGTGTTGGGCGCCATCACGATCGAGGTTTGGGCCATGACAATAATGGTGAGGATTAGGTACCTCTAGTACCTCAAGGAAGACGGAGAGGCCGAAAGTCCAATGACAATATTCCAGACCCTCCCCCACCACCTCGAATTGGGTATTTCCAAAGCAGGGTAAGCTAATGTAATTGTCGCACCCCTGATTCGTGCGGGAAATTTTTAAATTACCAACATGATGTTGAATTTGTTGGAACAACGAGGGTACTTCAGTGGAGCTTCCCATCAGAATGTGTATAAACACGTCAAAGGCTTTGTTGATACATGTTGGGGTAGTAAGCAGACGAATGTGTCAAAGGATGCATTGCAGTTTAGATTATTCCCATTCTCACTTCGAGGGAAAGCATTGGACAGGCTTGAAAGGCTTCCCAACCATTCGATCTCTACGTGGAATGAGTTGGCGGACAAGTTTATAGCAAATTTTTTCTCGCCGGGTCACATGGTGAGTTTAAGGGATGAGATCTTGGCATTCAAACAGGCCGGACTATGGTGAACGAAGGTCCAAACAGTGATATAACCGAGGCAATGATACAACAGACATGTTACCTTGGTATTAACACAACAAATTAGTTTATAGTGAACCAGGTCGCATGGGGCAATTTTATGAACACACCTTATGCTCAAGCGTGTGAGATATAGGATGAGATGGCAGACACTTCTTCAGCTTGGAAAAGCCGAACTAATGTACCAAAGGGTGATCCCACGGTCATTTACTTGCATAAATATCTCCATAACTATGCTCAAGCAATAGCATAGCTAACAACAATAATGAACCACTTAGCAAAGGCACAATTATAATAGGACCAAGATAGTGGTGGGTTCAACCAAGATGAGGGGTATGATGAGCAGAATGAAAAAGTCCAGTACGTGAATTATTATCAAGGCCAATGGGGCAATTCTTCTAATCAACAACAACAATGGAGATCCCGAGGCAATTGGGGGAATCAATAACAAAAAGGGAATAGGAATTGGGGGAACAACAACCAAAATCAGAATTGGGGAAATCCGAACAACCAAGGCAACTGGAGTGGCAACAACAACAATTGGGGCGGAAACAACAATTAGTATGGTTGGAACAATAACAATAAAGGAAATCGGGGGCAAGGCTTTCAAAGGCCCCCAATGTATAAACAACCAAACCTACCCCCATTTCTATCCCAAGGTCCTAGCTCATCAAACAACTAAATAGGAAGGATCAAAATGATGTTTGAACAGATGATGAAAAAGAACGCCGACTCTGATGCCAGTTGGCATCCCACAATACTTCAATCAGAAACTTGGAGGTTCAACTTGGCCAAATCTCAAAATCCTTGAATAATCACCCTAAGAGGGCTCTACCTAGTGATATGGTAGTAAACCTGAAGGGTGGGAACAATACTGAGCATGCAATGGCGATAACTACAAGAAGCAATGGAGGGTGTGATGTGAATGACTCCAAATAAAAGGAAATTTTGGATGATGAAGTTGAGTTGCAAAAAGATGATATCCCTTTAGTTATTGAGAATGTGAATGAGGAAGTGAGGATTGATATCCAGGATAACAAGGTGGAAACTCAAGAAGACGTGAACCCATCTAGGGAACATGTTATTAACACACCAGAAACGGTAGTGCAAAAGGCTAAGGCTCCCTTTCCAAGGCTTCCTCCACCTTACCCTCAAAGGCTTGCAAAGCAGAAAAATGAGAATTAATTTAAGAAATTTATTGATATGATGAAGAGCCTATCAATCAATGTCCATTTGGTGGAGGCTCTCAAAAAAATGCTAGGTTATGCCAAGTTCATGAAAGACTTGGTGACAAAGAAGATGTAAGGCCCCGTGAAATCCCTACTCGAAAACCCGGATCCCGTGGTGCCAAGTTAGGAGCATGTGTGAGCAATTCATAGTGGCGCAGACCTTTTTGGATTGAATAATGCATTAAAAAGTCAAGAATAAGTTTCCAGAAAAATGCAAGAAATGCGGTCCAGAATGCGGCCGCAAATTAGGAATGCGGACCGCATATCTGCCGCAGAGTGAGTCAGAATGTTGGTTAAAATTGAAGTCAGTTATAAGGTCGAAATGCGGTCGCATAATAGAAATGCAGACCGCATAGTCGTCGCATATTGTCCTTTGAATTTTGCGAGGGTCAGTTCTGCGGTACACTTTGCAACCGCAGAACATGAATGCGGACCGCATTCTTACCGCAGACTCAGTCAGAGTGTCTAGTTTTTGGGGTGCATTTTGCAGTCCATTATGCGGACCGCATGTTTACTCTGTGATCGCAAATGCGATCGCATATTTGACTCGGGGCTCCAATTTTTTAATTTTTAACCCGACTTCCATATCGATATATCCGGTGTTATGGCTCATTTTAAGCATTCTTCTGAGCATTTCTAGAGGGAGAGAGAGGGTTGTTAGGGAGGAAAGTCTCCCTATCAAATTACTCCATAAGATATGGCTAAATCCTTGAAGAAAATCAAGTGGAGACCCCTAGACCTTCATCTCAAGAGGTAATACTTCATCTCCCCAACTCTTATTTGTTTTATTCTCAGATATAAGGGGTCACTAGTGAGGTTATTCATGGGTATAACAATGGATTCCTTGCATGCATGTTAAACCTTAGAGTAGTGGGAGGTGGTGAATTAAAGAGGGGTACAAAGTGATATAAATTGCTCTCAAAAAGGGGCCTAAGATCGTATTGCACCTCTAGGGTTTGTCAATATGCTTGAACCAAGATAGAGTCTCAATCTCATATCTAATTCTTCATTTAATTTGTAATATTTAATCAATATATCGAAGTGCTAAGAGTTCCAGAAATTTGTAAAAGAGTAAGGAAAGCTTTATTGCGGTATGTATGGCTAACTTTAACCTTTGTAAAATCGCCTTGTTTGGTGTCTGAATACTTGGTATGTGATATCTCCATGAATTAGTTGTGAAGTTAAACTCTTGTGAGCAGGATGTGTTTACTTGTGTGAACTATTTGTGAATTCATGTAAATTTAGGTGCCTTATGTGTTGTTGGTTAAGACACCCGATATGATTGCGCGAGTAAATGGCAATAAACTAGGTTGTGATTGTGAATGTGTTATGTGGCATGGATTGTGGAATAAATGATAAAGAGGAATCGTAATTGGTAAAATTGAAATAACTGTGATAATATCCCTTGTGGTTAGTCGTGAAAACTATTGTTATGATCTAAATGGTATAACGGGCTGTTGAAAAAGATGGAAATGGTATGGATAGTCACCTAAAACTTTTGTGAGTTGTGTTATTGTTGTTATTTGGATTTGTGGTTGTTGTTCTTAAAACTTGTTATGGTTATCCTTATAAATTATTATTGTTATGGTATTGTTTGTGAATTGTGATTGCTGGTGAGATCGCGTTGCGCGCCGCAACACGAAGTAATAAGGTGCGGGTTGTGGTGATAAGGGTGGCCGAGGTAATAAGGGTGGAAAGTGATCGATATCACTATTGAAATGAAATATGAGAATGTTGTGAAATTGAAAATGTGGAAATGATGATGGGGGAAGGAGAGTTTGTTAACTTGTTTGCCTTGATTGTCTTCCTCATGTGTACTCAATTGTTGCTTCCTTCTATTATTTATTACTTGTGTATGGCTTGAGGTTACTCAGGGTAAGGTTTGTTATACATAATAGTACAATTCAAATGTACTGACGTCCCTTTTTTCGGGGGCGCAGCATTCGTTTTATGATTGTAGGTGGATCCGCAGCAGGTACTCCAGTCCACCGATCATAGCTTCCCCTTCGTCTTCCATCATCTTTTGGTGTGCCCCATTCCTCTCGAGGCCCTGCGTGGCTCTGGCCTCTTGTGTCCAAAGTTTTATTTTGATTTTGTGTAAGGTATAGCTAGAGCCTTGTTACCAGCGAATACTGTATTATCCTGTTGTACTTTTAGATGCTCCGTAGACAGTAGATGTGTGTTAGAAGTTTATGTAAATCTATGTTTCCTTTGTTGGGCAACGAATTGTTAATTTCACTAACTAAATTGTATGTATGTACGTTTTGCAAAAAGGGTGTTCTAAATTAATTATTTGGCCAGTTCTTGGAATATTGAGTAAGTAAGACATGGGGTAACGCGTGGGGTAGGAGAGGCACCCAGGTCCGCTCGGCTGGGGCTATCCGGTCGGGAGCCGATCATGTCCCTCGAACTTGGGGTGTGACAGAAGAGATCCATGGATTGTGAGACCATCAAGATGACTCACCAAGCTGGTGCAATTGTGCACTCGATGGCTCCGAAGCTAGAAGATTCCGGCGCTTTCACGATCCCATGCACCATTGGTAGTGCAAACTTTGCAAAGGCACTATGTGACTTGCGAGCAGGCATCAATTTGATGCCTTACTCCGTGTTCAAAACTTTAGGTATCAGGGCAATCGAGGGCGACTCAATGAGATTGCAAATGGTGGATGGAATGATGAATAGGCCGCTTAGTATTATTGATGATGTTCTTGTTCGGGTGGACACATTTATCTTGTCTGCTGATTTTGGTGATTTTCGACTGTGAGGTCGATGATGAGGTGCCTATAATTTTTGGAAGACCTTTTCTTGCAACTGGGAATGCATTGGTTGATGTGGAAGTAGGGGAACTAACCTTTCGTGTAGGTGATGAAAAAGTGATCTTTCATGTGTGCAAATCAATGAAGTAGCCAAATAGTAAGGAAGTGTTCTCTTTTATGGATCTTGTCACGTAGGTGCTCGTTGTGGATACTAGTGCCATGATCAATATGGAGGATCCTTTAGAAGTGCTATTGTTGAACCTTCATGTCAATGAGGATGAAGGAAGGGTGGAGTGTGACAATGCTTTGCATGGTATGGGGTCTTATTCTTATGAGCCCCGTAAGCTCTCTCTTGATCTTGAGAATATAAAAACTCCCCTAACAAAGCCCTCAATTGAGGAACCTCCCGTTTTAGAGTTGAAGTCTTTGCCTCCACACCTCATATATGAATTCTTAGGCCCTAAGTCAACCTTTCCAGTTATTCTTTCCTCTTTTCTTACTAACATGTAGGTAGATGCCACATTGACGGTGCTCCAAAATGGAAGAAGGCAATTGGATGGACACTAGATGATATCTGGGGGATAAGCCTCGCCTTTTGCATACACAAGATTATTCTTGAAGATGATGCCAAGAGCTCCATGGAACATCAAGGAAGGTTGAATGAGGCACTGCAAGAGGTTGTCAAAAAGGAGGTGATCAAGTGGTTGGATGCAGGGGTTGTTTACCCCATCTCGGATAGCTCTTGGACTTTGCCGGTGCAATGTGTGCCGAAGAAGTGTGGTATGACTATGGTTAACAATGCGCAAAATGAGTTGATTCCCACGAGGGCTGTCACTGGATGGAGGGTGTACATGGACTATCACAAGCACATAAAAACCAGTAGTGGGAGAATCTGCTGGGTGCATTCCTACAGTTCCATATAACTGTTCAGGGGGATCTATCGGAATCCCACATCCATAGTCCCAAATGTAAACAGACAAGGGGGAGTTACCGGAATCCCACATCCGTAGTCCCAATGTAAATACACAGCTGCAATAAGAAAAATACTCAAAATTTCAAACTTCATATTAAGGGAAACAAGTAGTGTACCGTAGCATCCTGCATAAAATTCAGGTAAAGCAGTTTGACCGAATAAGGCAATTAAATCACTTAGACACGCTTTCCTAAGCTAACAACATGATTAATAGTGCAAGTAATAAAAACAGGAAAGAAAACATACTAGTAATTACTTAGTGAAAAACCATATTTTCAACAATTAGCACAAGTACGCACTCGTCACCTCACATACAAGGCATTTCAATTACCAATTATACCAAATCCTAAGGGGAAAGTCCCCGACACAAGGTTAGGCAAGCCATTTACCTCGAACCAGCTCAAATCAACCCGAAACCACGCTATTACCACGAATACTTGACTCCAAATGGACCAAATCTATTCAATTTTATAATATAAATAACACTTCAAGTAACTGATTCTACAAAGAAATTCTAAGCTAATACACAAAATTAGGTAAAATAACCAAAACGCCCCTCAGGCCACGTCTCAAATCAGACAAAATTTATATTTTTGGAATCCTCATACACTCACGAGTCTATTCATAATAAGAACACTGAAATCGGAGTCCAAATGACACCTCAAATTCTCATTTTAAATTCTCTAAATATCAAGCCCACTTCCCTCAATTTTTGGCTTAGATTCCATGATTTTTTAGGTGGATGGATCGACTTTTAAGTACAAAATTCTTACCTCCAACAAGCCCTCCTTGATTCCCTCTTCAATCTCTCTCAAAAAGAATCAAAATCGAGTCAAAAATGGTGGACTTAGGCCAAAACTCGAGAAAATGGAATTTTAAACATTCTGCCCAGCGATCAGAAATCCTTCTTCGAGAACGCGGTCAAAGCCTCGCGTTCGCATAGCACAAAAATTCCATTGACCAAAACTCTCCTGCGCAAATGCGATCTCACCATCGCAAACGCGATGCCTCAGCTTCACCAACGTTCCAGAACGTGGTCGGGCATCTCGCGAACGCGATGCACAAAGTTCCTGGGGTCTCAACTTCCTTCATCACGAACGCGATGCGCTGGTCGCAAACTTGATGCGCTGATCTCCCCCTCCATCGTGAGTGCAAAGAATTAACATCCCCCAGTCCCAGCTCCTCTTTGTGAATGCGTGACGCCGCTCGCGAACGCGAAGAAGGAAACTAGAACTGGGCTGCTGTAATTTTTTTGTAATTTCTCTACGTTCCACAATGTCACGTTGAGCATCCGAAACACACTTGAGCCCCCGGGGACCTTAACCAAATATAACAACTAATATTAAAACATCATTCAAACTTGTTCCAATCTTTGGAACGCTCAAAACAACATCAAAACACCAATTTTACATCAGATTCAAGCCTAAGAATTCCAAAAACTCTCAATTTACGCTTTTGATCAAAAACCCAACCAAACCATATCCGAATGACCTGAAATTTTGCACACACATCCCACATATCAAAATATCACCTACCATCCAAAAATCACCAAAAATCCAACTTCGCCAATTCAAGACTAAATCTACTCCGGACCTCAAAAACTTATTTCGATCACGCTCCTAAGCCCAAAATCACCCAACTGGGCTAACAGGATCATCGAAATTCCATTTCGAGGTCGTCTTTATACTATTCTAATGATGGTCAAATTTCCAACACCTAAGCTCTCATTTAGGGACTAAGTGTCCCAAAACTCTCCGAAACTCAAAACCGAACACCCTGGCAAATCTAAATGGCAAAAATAAATAAAAGGAAAGCAGTTAATAGGGGATCGGGGTGTAAATTAGTAAGATGGCCAGCCGGGTCGTCATAGTTTTCTGTGAATCAAAGCTTAAATTCATCCTTTAAATTCGAATTTTGGGTGGAAAAATTGAAGAAAACTTGGAAAAGTTCTTAGACCAAACGTTTGAATTTGTATCAAGATTTTGATGTCGAATTGGGATAATTTTGATATAAATAAACTGGTGAGAGTATGAGGATTCTGAAAATATAAATTTCACCCAATTTCGAGATGTGGGCCCGGAGGGCAGTTTGGTTATTTTACATAATTTCGCGTATTAGCTTAAATTTATTATTTGAATTAGTTACTTGAAGTGTTATTTACATTATGCAATTGAATTGAATAGATTTGGGCCATTTGGAGTCGAGTAATCGTGGCATGAGTGTGGTTTTGGATTGATTTTTTAGTTGATTCGAGGTAAGTGGCTTGTCTAACCTTGTGTGGGGGACTTCCCCTTAGGATCGGTATTGTGATAATTGAAATGCCGTGTACATTAGGTGACGAGTGCATACTTGTGCTAATTGTTGAAAATCCTATTTTCATTAAAAATAGCTTTAATTGTGTTTTTCTTTTCCTACTTACACTACTTGGAATTTAAATATGCTGTTAGCTTAGGGAAGCATGTCTAATTGACTTAATTTCTCTATATTCTATAACTGCCTTGTTTGTATTACGTGAAGCATGATAGGTTAGAATTATGTATTTTATCTAGTATGAAGTTCAGATTAATTTAGTATTCTTGTGCTATTGTTGTGTGTCTTACTTTGGGATTACAGGTCGGCATTTCGGGAGATCCCCTATACGTACTTATGATTTGAACAAAAGTGCGGGATACTGAGAGTCTCTAGTACGTAAATTGAGGATAGCAAGAGATCCTCGGGATACTAAGAGATCCCTAGCATAAATTGAGGATATCAAGACATCCCTAGGATATATTGAGGATACCAAGAGATCTTCGAGATACCAAGAGATCCCTGGCATGTATTGAGGATACCAAGAAATCCTCGGGAAACGAAGAGATCCCTGTATATTTATCTTTGTGAAAAGCGGTATTCCTTGTGATTGCTTTTGTCTCTACTTTAGTTATTGTTATCCTTATTATCATGTATTAACTCTTACCATTATCCTTTAATTGTACTATTTTACATAAAACTGTTATACCCTATATTTTATTTAATCTCAGTAGAGCCCTGACCTTCCTCGTTACTACTCGATCGAGGTTAGGATTGTCACTTATTGAGTACCGTAGTGGTGTACTCATGCTCTTTCTACTCATGTTTATCATGTGCTGATCCAGGTACATCTACTCAGACTTATCACTCGTGAGGTGGGGCACTGTAGAGACTCCGAGGTATATCTGTTGCGTCCCTAGACCGGAGAGTCCCTTTCTACTCTTACTTTTGTATTAGTCCTTCTGCACTTTCGTTTCATTTTAGACATTCTAGAGTTAGACACTTGTAGAGATTCAAAGGCTTATGATCATGAGATTCCAGGTTTCAGAAAACATATCTAGTTTTTGATTTGTGTATGCCAAGCGGCACTTTTAAACACTATTTTACTTTGCTATTTTGATTTTAATTATTTCTTCCGAAATTTGGTTTAGTTTTTGTGTTAGGCTTACCTAGTCGTACAGACTAGGTGCCGTCATGACTGTTTATGGAGGCAAACCGGGGTCGTGACAACCTCCAACATATTTAAAAGCTAACTCTTTCCCACAAATTTTAGACTTAGACCTATTTCTCTCTCTTAGTTTAATAAAAATAGCCAAACAAGAGAGGGTTCGCTCTATTTAAAAGGTTTTCTAGAAAAATTAGGGGTAGTAATAGGAGGGTCGGACGGGGCATTATTTGAATTATTATTAGTTGGGTTAACTTCAGCAAATGGACTAGTGGGTGTATAATCATCCGGTTGTGTTTCATCAAAATATATTTCTTCATCATCATTTTCATCAATAGTTGGATTACATTAAAGATAATTCATATATTAATGGTTTAATTGTTCACCAGATCCAACATTATGCAAATATTGACTCTCGGTAAATTGAAACAAAGCATTATCACAATTAAGAATAGCAGCATGTGTAGGATGGGTATGGGATTTGGGTAGGGGAGCTCGGGGAATTGGAGGAGGAATAGACTGACCACTAGATTCACCACTCTTGGATTTTCCCTTGTTTTAACTAAAAAAATTTTTTAACTAAAAATCCATCTTAATTAATCAAACAATACAAAGTAAATATAACAAAATAAAACTACACTATTAAAACTTAAGAGTTGGAACGAGTTTAACAAATTGACAAACAACTTATTGAAAATTAGGAGTCCGGTAGGACCGTTTAGGCCAACCGCCTATTTGGGCTTGCGGTCCTTGGCCGGCACAGTCCTAACCGTCGCACATGCCACCCTTAATTGTATTTCGGACAGATACTGTATTTTATTTTACTTCTTCGTTTATGCCCATGCACGCGCGACACAAGGTTTTGAGTGTACTTATGAGTTGTTCAATATTATAGTGGTGAAAGCATTGTCATTTACTCTGTATATTTTATCTTTTAATATTTATTGAAGAAAATTATAATTTTAAAAAGTAATAAAATGGTTAATTAAGTTAATCAATTACTGTTAGCTTGCCTGACAGTAGTCTTAGGCGCCATCACGACCTTTGAGGGGTTTTGGGTTATAATGACCCGATATTTTAAGGGTGAGCTTTTAAGTTGTTTTGTTAATTATTTTTTTTTTGTTTTCATGATTATGTATCAAAAAGGATAATTTTGGAATATGAAAATACACATGGATTTATTAGTTACATGGGTATTGAAGTATATAGTATTAACTAATTATAAATGTATCAAATTTGATCATTGGCTAGTCATGTAAAATTTGGATGGTTAGTCGTGTAAAATTTGGATAATAATCTAATAATGTTGGGAGTGGGCTAAGCCCATTATCTAGTGTTGTGCAAGACATGGATGAGGGCTACATAATTTAATGAATTTGTGAACAATTATTCTTGAGGTCATTAAGTGTGACGACCCAAAGGGTCATCACCCGTTTGCTCATTCATTCCGCACTTTCAAGGCCTTGAAAATCTCACTTTTATTTTCTTCGATTTGCGTGTGCAGTCCGGGCGTGTAGCCGGAAGGCTTAAATATGAATTCTGTGTGAAAAATAATGAATTTTGATATTAATATGGTTAAAGTTGACTTCGGTCAATATTTTTGGTAAACGGACCCGGACCCGTAATTTGACGGTCCTGAAGGGTCCGAATAAAAATATGGGACTTGGGCGTATGTCTGGAATCGAATTCCGAGGTCCCAGGCCCGAGTAATGAATTTTTCTGTGAAATTATTTTTCTGAAATTATTAAGGAAAATGGAAATGAAAATTTGATTAAAAGAACAAGGTATCGAGATCGTATTTTGGTTCCGACGCCCGGTACAAGTC
>MU753279.1:18584-28957 GCA_026770625.1 Nicotiana glauca | reverse complement strand
CATGACCGTGTGTCTTTGTTGGTACTTGTTTTGGCATACTTTGGGACTCTTCCAAGCTAATTAATGATTGTCTATATAATGTGAAGAGTTTGAGGATTAATTATGAATTGTAAATTCTTTGGAGCATTGGCTCACATGATAAAAATGCTATCGAGTATGAAACAAAAGAGTTGGAAAGAGATGTGATTAATCCCTTGTCGGGACGGTTTCAGTATATTGATTATCTCCCTTGCCGGGATGTGAAAGTGTTGTTATTGCTACCTTGTCGGGATTTGGTTGTTTAATTATGTTTTCCTTTGCCGGGACATTTCTTATTATTGTTTGTTCCCTCTCGCGTTTGATTGTGATTGTTGTTTGGGTGAGGAAGAGTGATAATGCACGAAGGGTCATTCCATGCCATTGTTGATTATATTTGCACGAAGGGACATTTTGTGCCATTGTTGATTATATTATACACGAAGGGACATTCCGTGCCATTGTTGATTATTTTGCAAGAAGGGTCATTCCGTGCCAATGTTTGATTATATTTGCACGAAGGATCATTCCGTGCCATGAAATGAGTGTTATGTGAGGAAAGGACGAAGGGTGATGCCGTGCATTTTACTTGATTGCTTTGGGTGAGGCCGAGAGTAAAAGCACGAAGGTTGATGCCGTGCAACTGTTGGATTTCTTGTCTCTATTAATTATTGTTGTGCCCTGTTTCTTATTTACGTTGATGACTTTATATCCGGATTTTACTTCCCCAGAGCATGCTTCCCTCCCTCTTAACTGTTTGGTTTTGGTATTCTTTCCTTTTATTGCGAATATATATATATATATATATATTGAACTGCACAGGTTGATTGGTGGTCCTGTCTAGCTTCGTCACTACTTCGCCGTGGTTAGGCCAGGCACTTACTAGCACATGGGGTCGGTTGTGCTGATGCTCCACTTCTGTGTTTTTTGCACAGATCACGGTGCCGAAGTAGCTTTTGGACCACAGCAGTAGCACGTTGAATGGGAGCTGACTTCAGTCCAGGAATTACCAGGTAGCCTAGCTGGCGTTCGCAGGCCGGAGTCCCTTTGCATATTTTCTATTTGTTTTCATTGTACTGAGACAGACACGATGCATTTATGGTTTCTAGTTATTTATGCTATGAAAGACTTCCGCTTTTATTTGATGATTTATTATTGTATTACTATTATGTTGTTATCCGAAAAGGTTTTAATGCTTGGCTTGCCTAGCTCCTACAGTAGGCGCCATCACGACTCCTGATGGTGGAAAATCCGGGTCGTGACAAGTTAGTATCAGAGCTCTAGGTTACATAGGTCTCACTACTCACAGACAAACTTGGTAGAGTCTGAGGGATCGGTACGGAGACGTCTGTATTTATCCCCCAGAGGCTATGGAGTTAGGAAAAGTTTCACTTTTGTTCTTTCTTGTCGTGCGATTATGTTTCTCAAATACTTATTGCCTTTCTACTTTGTTCTTTCGCAGATGGTGAGAACACGTGCTTCCTCTTCTACCGCGCAGCAACCCGAGCCCCCAGCAGCAGCTCCTGTGAGGGGCAGAGGCCGAGGCCATGCCAGAGGCCGAGGCAGGGGCAGAGCTCAGCCCCGGGCAGCAGTCCCAGAGGTGGAGCCTTATATTGACTATGATGAGGAGGCTCCAGCACCAGCAGCTCCGGTGGGCCCAGCTCAGGTCCCAGGAGGGGTCATGGTCACCCCGAATCTTCAAGACGCTCTAGTTAGATTAATATGCTTTATGGAGAGTGTCACTAGAGCGGGTTTGTTGCCAGTATCACCAGCTACTTATCAGGCTAGAGGAGGGGTTCAGACTTCTGCTACACTTACTCCGGAGCCGGTAGCTCCCTAGACTCATGTCCCAGTGGTTCATCCAGCTATGGCAGCTCAGCCAGGTATTACAGCCCAGGCCGGTGATGGAGCGGCTATTTCATTGGATTCTTTATGGAGACTTGATCGGTTCTCCAAGCTCTTTACCACCACTTTCAGCGGTGCTTCATAAGAGGATCCACATGATTTTTTATTCAGCTGTCTTGAGATCCTTAGGACCATGGGTATAGTGGAGACCAATGGGGTCGATTTTGACACCTACCAGCTTGCAGGATCCGCCAAGACTTGGTGGAGGGATTTTTGCCTATCTAGACCAATAGGGTCTCCAGCTTTGACATGGGATCAGTTCGCGGATTTGTTTTTGGAGAAGTTCCTCCCATTCACTCAGCGGGAGGCACTTTGCAAGCAGTTAGAGCACGTCCAGCAGTGCTCCATGACAGTTACACAGTATGAGACTCGATTTGTTGACTTGGCACACTATGCTATTGTGATACTCCACGCAGAGCGAGAGAGGGTCCGGAGATTTATTGATGGATTGAATCAGCTGATCCGTCTCCAGATGGCTATGGGAGTTGGTAGTGATATATCCTTTCAGGAGGCGGCTAATGCGGCCCGCAGAGTGGAGATAGCCCTCGCAAGGGGAGGTGGTCAGATGTCGGATAAAAGGCCTCGTCATTCGAGTAGGTTCAGTGGTACCTCGTCTGGAGGTAGGGATTTCTATGGTAGAGGTCATTCACTGAGGCCCTTTCAATCAGCGCTCCAAGTTTCTTATGGTACTCCAGGCAGTGGTGTTTCTCAGCAATACTATTCAGATCAGCAGCCTATCAGTGCACCCCCACTTCAGAGCTTCAAGGGAGGACATTCATGTCGACAGGGATAGCAGTCACAGCAGCCGAGGTCTTGTTATGGTTGTGGTGACCCCGGTAACATTGTCAGGTTTTGCCCTCGAGCCTCAGGCAGCTCTCAGCATCAGGGTTCTCGCCCTACGATTTAGGCAGCAGGTGATCCACAGCCCGCCTAGCCAGCTAGAGGCGGGGGTAGGGATCATAGAGGTGGAGGTAGAGACCGTAGAGATGGAGATCGGACCGGCAGAGGTAGGGGTCAGCCAGTAGCCGATCATCCCAGAGACATGGTTCATGGAGGTGGGGCCCAGCACCGGTGTTATGCATTGCTATCCAGGCCAGAGGCTCAGTCTTCAGATGTTGTTATTACATGTACTATTCTTGTCTGTGTAGGATGCTTCAGTGCTATTTGACCCTGGGTCTACCTATTCATATGTGTCATCTTATTTTGCACCCTACATGGCTATGCCTAGTGACGCTTTGGGTATCCTTGTTTATGTATCTACACCACTGGGTGATTCTATGGTGGTCGACCAAGTTCATTGTTCCTGTGTAGTAGCATTTGAGGGTCTTGAGACCCGTGTTGATTTATTGCTTTTAGAAATTGTGGATTTCTATGTTATATTGGGGATGGATTGGTTGTCCCCGTATCATGCTATCTTGGATTTTCACGCCAAGAACGTGACCTTGGCCTTGCTAGATTTTCCCCGATTGGAGTGGAGAGGGACCCCAGGTCATGCCACCCGTAGTGTTATTTCATATGTTTAAGTCTCGACGCATGGTCGAGAATGGGTCTTTAGCTTATTTGGCATAAGTTCACGATTCCAGTGTAGAGTTTTCTTCTATTGACTCCATTCCTATTGTTCGGGAGTTCCCAGTGGTTTTCCCTTCAAACCTACCGGGTATGCCGCCCGATAGGGATATTGATTTCTATATTGATCTAGCCCCAAGCACGTAGCCCATTTCTATTCTGTCGTATCGCATGGCCCCGCCAGAGTTGAAGGAGTTAAAGGACCAGTTGCAGGATTTGCTATAGAAGGGTTTTATTAGGCCTAGTGTTTCTCTTAGGGGCGCACCGTTGTTATTTGTAAAGAGAAAGGATGGGTCGATGAGGATGTGCATTGATTACCTCCAATTGAACTAGGTGACGATAAAGAACAAGTATCCACTACCGAGGATTGACGATTTGTTTGACCAGCTTCAGGGTGCGAAGGTGTTTTCAAAGATAGACTTGAGATCTGGCTACCTTCAGCTGAGGATTAGGGCTTCTGATGTCCCAAAGACAGCATTTCGCACTCGGTATGGGCATTATGAATTTTTGGTCATGTCATTCGGGTTGACCAATGCCCCAGCAGCATTTATGGAGTTGATGAACCAAGTATTCAGGCCTTATCTAGACTTGTTCGTGATAGTCTTTATTAATGATATTCCGATGTACTCCTGCAGCAAAGAGGAGCACGAGTAACACCTCAAGTGGTTCTTAAGACTCTGAAGGATATTCAGTTGTATGTTAAGTTCTCGAAGTGCGAGTTCTGAATGAGTTTAGTTGCATTTCTGGGTCATGTTGTATCAGCATAGGGTATTCAGGTGGACCCGAAAAAGATTGAGGCAGTCAAGAATTGGCCCCGACCAGCTTTAACAACCGAGATTTGGAGTTTATTGGGGTTAGCAGATTATTACCGTCGGTTCGTGGAGGGGTTTTCATCTATAGCAGCCTCGATGACCAGATTGACCCAGAAGGGTGCCCAGTTTAGGTGGTCAAACGAGTGTGAGGAGAGCTTTCAGAAGCTCAAGACAGCTCCAACTACGGCCCCGATATTGGTTTTGCCCACAGGTTTAGGGCCTTATACAGTTTATTATAATGCTTCCCATATTGGGCTTGGTGCAGTACTGATGCAGGATGGCAGAGTCATAGCTTATGCTGCGAGGTAATTGAAGATCCACGAGAAGAATTATCAGGTCCATAATCTAGATTTGGCAGCCATTGTTCATGCTTTGAAGATTTGGAGGCATTACTTATATGGTGTGACATGCGAGGTGTACACGGATCACAAGAGCCTTCAGTACTTGTCCAAGCAAAAGGAGTTGAATTTGAGGCAGAGGAGGTGGCTGGAGTTTTTGAAAGATTATGATGTTACTATTTTGTACCACCCGGGGAGAGCCAATGTGGTGGCCGATGCATTGAGTATGAAGTCCGCCAGCTTGGGTAGTCTTGCTTATGTTCCGGTCAGCCAGATAGCGCTTGCTTTGGATATTCAGGCTTTGGCCAATCTGCTTGTGAGGTTGGACATTTTTTATCCTAGCAGAGTGATAGCTTACACAGTCGCTCGTTCTTTATTATTGGATCGTATCCGTGATCGGCAGTTTGATGATCCCCATTTATGTGTCCTGAGAGACACGGTGCAGCGTGGAGGAGCCACGAGGGTGACCTTAGATGATGATGGGGTTTTAAGGTTGCAGGGGTGAGTTTGTGTGCCCAATGTCGATGGGATTCGAGAGTTGATCTTAGCGGAGGCCCATAGTTCACGGTATTCTATTCACCTGGGCGCCGTGAAGAAGTATCAGGACTTGCGGCAACATTAATGGTGGCGTAGGATAAAGAAACATATTGTTGCATATGTGGACCGGTGTTTGAACTGTCAGCAGTTCAAGTATGAGCATCAGAGACCTGGTGGGTTGTTTCAGAGGATTGAGCTTCCCGAGTGGAAGTGGGAGAGGATTACCATGGATTTCATTACTGGGATTCCGATGACTCGGAAGTAGTTTGATGCTATTTGGGTCATGGTTGATAGGCTGACCTAGTCAGCGCATTTTATTCCTGTTGCAGCCACCTATTCATCTGAAAGGTTAGCTGAGATCTACATCCAAGAGATTTTTCGCCTTCATGGGGTCCTGGCATCTATCATTTCGGACCGGGGTACGCACTTTACCTCGCGCTTCTGGAGGTCATTTCAATAGGAGTTGGGCACCCAGGTTCAGTTGAGCACAGTATTCTACCCTCAGACGGACGGCCAGTCCGAGAGGACTATTCAGATATTCGAGGATATGCTCCGAGCCTGTGTCATTGATTTTGGAGGCTCGTGGGATCAGTTCTTGCCTTTAGCAGAGTTCGCCTACAACAACAGCTACCAGTCTAGCATTCAGATGGCTCCATATAAGGCGTTGTATGGTAGGCGATATCGGTCTCCAATCGGATGGTTTGAGCCTGGAGAGGCTCGGTTATTGGGTACAGATTTAGTTCAAGAGGCCTTGGATAAGGTCAAGATCATTCAGGACAGGATTCGTTCGGCTCAGTCGCGGCAAAAGAGTTATGCGGATCGTAAGGTTCGAGATGTAGCTTTCATGGTTGGTGAGCGGGTCTTGCTCTGAGTGTCTCCTATGAAGGGCATGATGAGACTTGGGAAGAAGGGCAAGCTTAGCCCTAGGTTTATCGGCCCATTTGAGATTCTTGACCGTGTGGTAGAGGTGGCTTACAGACTTGCCTTGCCACCTAGCTTGTCAGCCGTGCATCCCATTTTTCATGTGTCTATGCTTCGGAGGTATCACGGCGATCCTACCCACGTGTTAGATTTCAACACTGTCCAGTTTGACAAGGATCAGTCCTACGAGGAGGAGCCAGTAGCTATTCTAGACTGGCATGTTCGACAGTTGAGGTCGAAGAGTTTTCCTTCAGTGTGTGTCCAGTGGAGAGGTCAGCCTCCTAAGGCATCGACCTGGGAATCTGAGTATGATATGCGGAGCCGTTATCCTCATCTATTTCCTGACTCAGGTACTTCTTTCTTTTTTTCGTTCAAGGACGAACGGTTGTTTTAGAGGTGGAGGATGTGACGAACCAAAGGGTTATCACCCATTTCCTCATTCGTTCTGCACTTCTAAGGCCTTGAAAACCTCACTTTTATTTGCCTCGATTTACATGCGTAGTCTGGCGTGTAGCCGGAAGGCTTAAATATGAATTCTGTGTGAAAAATGATGAATTTTGATATTAATATGGTTAAAGTTGACTTCGGTCAACATTTTTGGTAAACAGACCAGGACCAGTGATTTGACGGTCTCGGAGGGTCCGTAGAAAAATATGGGACTTGGGCGTATGCTCGGAATCAAATTCTGAGGTCCCAGGCCCGAGGAATGAATTTTTCTGTGAAATTTTTTTCCTGAAATTATTAAGGAAAATAAAAATGACAATTTAATTAAAAGACCATGGTATCGGGCTCGTATTTTGGTTCCGACGCCCGGTATAAGTCTTAAATATGTGTTAAGCGCTTTCTGTAAAGTTTGGTCGAAATCGGACGTCATTTGACGTGTTTCGTACCTAAATATCAAAAGTTGGAAGTTTATGAAGTTTGAAATGAAAATGATGATTGGAGGCTTGATTCATTGATGTTGATGTTCTTTTGGCGATTTGATCACGCGAGTAAGTCCGTAGGATATTTTTGAGGTGGTGTGCATGTTTGGTTTTTAGCCCCGGGGGCTCGGGTGAGTTTTGGATAGGTGTCGAGTTGATTTTCTTAAACTTTGGGCTGCTGATATTACAACAGGTGCTTTAGACCATCAGGCTTCGCATTTGCGAAGCCTGGCTCGCCAATGCGAGTATCGCAAATGCGAAGTCTGCTTCGCAAATGCGAAGCTAGCCAGGTCCGCCTGGGATCGCAAAAGCGAAGAGTTTTTCAAAAATGCGGACATCGCAAATACGAAGACTGGGATCTGGGCAGGGTTCGCAAATGCGAACTATTTTCTCGCATTTCCCAAGTCTAATGGGTTCGCAATTGCGAACCCAGGGTTCGCAATTCCCACATTTGCAGCCCTGCAATTTTCATACTTAGGCGATTTTTAAGCCTCATTTTTCATATCTCTCAAACCCAAACACCCATTGGCGATTTTTCAAGAACCCTTCCTCCTCCAATCCATTTGTAAGTTGATTTTTGCTCAATTTCTTCAATCTCTAACATCATTTATCATTTTTTCATCTAAAAATCAAGGTTTTTCATGGGTGAAAATGGGGATTTTGGATAGAACCTAGGTTTTTTTAAAATTGGGGATTTGGACCTCAATTTGAGGTCCGATTTCAAAACAAATCATAGATATGAACTCGTGGGGGAATGGGTAACCGGGTTTTGGTCCAAAATTCGGGTTTTGACCACGTGGGCCCAGGGGCATTTTGGGAATTTTTGAGTAAAACTTTGGGAAATTCATCTTCATGCATTCAAGTTGATTCAATTAGCATTTGTTGATACGTCCAAGTAATTTGTGACTAGATTCGAGCGGTTTTGTGGTGAATTCGAGGGGTAAAGCTATACTAGAGGCTTGAGTGGATTTTTGGAGCATTTGAGGTAAGTGTTTGATCTAACTTTGTCTTGAGTGAATATGAGTTGAGTATTAATAATTGTTAATTGCTAAATGATCGAGTATGGTGTATAGTCATGGTGACGAGTATCTATACACCGGTGTCTAGCATGACAGTGGGTCTTTGTTGGTACTTGTTTTGGCATACTTTGGGACTCTTCCAAGCTAATTAATGATTGTCTATATAATGTGAAGAGTTTGAGGAATAATTATGAATTGTGAATTATTTAGAGCGTTGTCTCACACGATAAAAGTGCTATCGAGTATGAAACGAAAGAATTGGAAAGAGATGTGATTAATCCCTTGTCGGGATTGTTTGAGTATATTGATTATCTCCCTTGCCGGGATGTGAAAGTGTTGTTAGTGCTCCCTTTACGGAATTTGGTTGTTTAATTGTGTTTTCCCTTGCCGGGACATTTCTTATTATTGTTTATTCTCTCACCCGTTTGATTGTGATTGCTTTTTGGGTGAGGAAGAGTGATAATGCACGAAGGGTCATTCCGTGCCATTGTTGATTATATTTGCACGAAAGGACATTCCGTGCCATTGTTGATTATGTTATGCACGAAGGGACATTCTGTGCCATTGTTGATTATATTATGCACGAAGGGTCATTCCGTGCCAATGTTTGATTATATTTGCACGAAGGATCATTCCGTGCCATGAAATGAGAGTTATGTGAGGAAAGCACGAAGAGTGATGCCGTGCATTTTACTTGATTTCTTTGGGTGAGTACGAGAGTAAAAGCACGAAGGTTGATGCCGTGCAACTGTTGGATTTCTTGTCTATTTTAATTATTGTTGTGCCATGTTTCTTATTTACGTTGATGACTTTTATATCCGGATTGTACTCCCTCATAGCATGCTTCCCTCCCTCTTAACTGTTTGGTTTTGGTATTCTTTCCTTTTATTGCACATATATATATTGAACTGCATAGGTTGATTGGTGGACCTGTCTAGCCTCGTCACTACTTCGCCGGGGTTAGGCCAGACACTTACTAGCACATGGGGTCGGTTGTACTGATGCTACACTTCTGTGCTTTTTGCACAGATCACCGTACCGGAGCAGCTTTTGGACCACAACTGTAGCACGTTGAGTGGGAGCTGACTTCAATCTAGGGATTACGAGGTAGCCTAGCTGGCATTCGCAGGCCGGAGTCCCTTTCCATATTTTCTGTTTGTTTTCATTGTACCGAGACAGACACGATGTATTTTTTTTTCTATTCAGACTTGTTTGTAGCATTCATTAGTAGTCCATGAGATAGCGACTCCAATCTTTGGTGGTGAAATGTTAAGCTTTCACATTTTTGGTTTCCAGTTATTTATGCTATGAAAGACTTCTGCTTTTATTTGAAGGTTTATTATTGTTATTACTGTTGTGTTGTTATCCGAAAAGGTTTTAATGCTTAGCTTGCCAAGATCCGACAGTAGGTGCCATTACGACTCCCGATGGTGGAAAATCTGGGTCGTGACATTAAGAGACACCACTACAAGTTTAAAGGGTATTCGGCGCAACTAACGAGTGAAAATACATGCAATCTGAATTGTCTTGATATGACAATCATTAATGCTTGAGATGATTAGGAAAAGTGGTCCATATTAACATTGACATGAGTGCTCTGCGTTGGAACGGGTAAAGTATTGCTAATTCGAAGTTTCGGCAATAACGAAAAAGGTATTAAATAATTCTATTTTGTTACTACTATTCTCTTGGACACGGTATTAATATATATAAACTGTATATTGAATAATTACATATTGAACTCGTTGGACATCAAATGTGAATTCGTCCAGAATATGTATTTGGAATCTATTGAGACTTTAATATTAATATTACATCTATAGTTTCATATTTTTGTCTTTGAATTTAGTGAGATTTTGACTTATACTCTGGTTATTATTATTACTGGAATTCGAGTATTAATTTATAGGAATTTAATTGAATAACTAAGCTAGATATTATTAGTATTATTTTTTCTCCTTTAATTTATGGTTTAAGGTATGAGATATTAAGATTTAGCTCTAAACTTGAAAGTTAAAGATATTTAGTTTGACCGATTATGTGACATGGATTATCAATATGTTGTATAGATTGAGGCCATGAAGACTGTTTGGGTCGTGCTCTGTGTCACGACCCGGATTTTTATCCCACCATCGGGCGTCGTGATAGCGCCTACTAGCGTAGCTAGGCCAGCCAAACGTCGCACTTTCTCTGTTAATATCACCAATATAATAATATTCTATCAATTAATAATTTAATGCGGAAGACTTTTGTGATTAACGAAAATAACATAATGCTGCGGAAGTCTGAAACACATCACTACCCAAAACCTGGTGTCACTAACTCACGGACTACTAT
>MU753279.1:0-16980 GCA_026770625.1 Nicotiana glauca | reverse complement strand
AAATATATTGCGGATGAGAGCAATTCAAATATCCAATGTCATCAGAATAATTAAGAAATCAGGGCACAATAATGAATAACAAAGAATAAGAAATTCAATAATTTCACGGCATCACCCTTCGTGCTTTTACTCTCATCCTCACCCGACACAAACAAGTAAAGTACACGGCATCACCCTTCGTGCTTTCTCTCACATAACTCTCATTTTCATGGCACGGAATGACCCTTCGTGCAAATATAATAAAAATGGCACGGAATGACCCTTCGTGCAAATATAATAAAAAATGGCACGGAATGACCCTTCGTGCAACATCACTCTTCCTTACCCAAATAGCAATCACAAGCAATGGGCAAGAGAAAATAAAGTATAATAAGAAATATCCCGGCAAGGGAACAACATCAATTATGTTCAATACTTTCATCTTCTACTCAATAGTATTTATCAATCAAGCCAATGCTCCAAAATATTAGTATTTTATAATTTATCCTCAAACTCTTCTCATTTTATAGAAATCATTATTTAACCTTGAAGATTTCCAACTTATCTCCAAAAAGAAACAAGTACAACAAAGACCCACGGTCATGCTAGACTTCGGTGTATAGATACTCGCCACCATGCCTATACACCACACTCGATCAATTAGCAAAAAGCAATTATGACACTCTAATCCTACTCCCTCAAGCCAAAGTTAGATCAAACACTTACCTCGAAAATTTACGGTCAACTCAATCCTTAGCGATGCCTTTTCCTTTCGAATATGGCTCCAATTCAATCGTATCTATACACAATTAATTTAATATCATCAATACTACTCAACAAACTAGTTCAAATGATTAAATATAATTTTTACAACATTCTACCCGGAATAGTGAAAAATCGACTCCGGGCCCACATGGTCGAAACACGAGGTTCGAACCAAAATAAATTAACCCATCCTTCCACGAGTTCAAATATATAATTTGTTCTTAAGTTCGACCCCAAAACGAGGTCTAAATCACAATTCCTTGAAAATCCTAACTATACCCATTTCTCTAATTTTTCTACCCATTTACACATGTTTAGGCCTAGGAATTCGAATAATATTGATGGAAAATGAAGAAAACGAGTCAAGAATCACTTACCCAAAAAGTGTGATGGAAATCGCCCAAGAATCGCCAAGAAATGGTGTTGGAGAAGAGGGAGTTTGTGATATGGGATGAAAATCCCGATTTTGTTCTGTTTTAGGAATTGATTCACTGGGCGAAATTTTTGTTCTACGCGATCGCGTGAACAGTGATGCGATCGCGGAGAGGAAATGCTGTGGTCTACGCGATAGCGTGATGACTGCTGCGATCGTGTAGGAGGAATTTGCTAGGGTAGTCCGTTTGCTCTACGCAATCGCGTGAAATGGTTTGCGATCGCGGAGAGGAAGGCCTGGAAGCTACGCGATCACGTGAAATGGGATGCGATCGCGTTGAATAAATGGCCAAAGCAGTGCAATTGCGTGAACGAGGACGCGATCGCGTAGAAGGAAACTTCTGTGTAAAAATTGCAGAAAATCTACCAGTTTTCCTAAGTTCAAAAACACACCGAACCACCTCCGAAACACTCCCGAGCCCTCGGGGCTCCAAACCAAATATGTACACTGACTCAAGAACATCATACGAACTTGCTCGCGCGATCAACTCGCCAACATAACATCAAAATCGATGAATTGAGCCTTAAAACCCAAGAATCTTCCAAATTTTCATAAACTTCCAAATTTCCAATTTAAGGCCGAAACACGTCAAACGACGTCCGTTTTCAACCAAACTTTACAGGAAGCGCTTAACCAATATATATGACTTATACCGGGCGTCGGAACCAAAATACGAGTCCGATACCATTACTTTTTGATAAAATTTAAGTTTCATTTTCTCTTAAACATTTTCAGAAAACAATTTAACAGAAAAATTCTTTTACCGGGGTTCTTGATCTCAGATTTTGATTCCGGGCATACGCCCGAGTTCCATATTTTTCTATGGATTTTTTGAGACCGTCAAATCACGGGCCCCGGTCCGTTTACCAAAAATATTGACCAAAGTCAACTATATCAATATTAATATCAAAATTTTTTAAATTTTTCACATAACTCATGTATTTCAACATGTAAATTTTCTGGCTTCGCACCCGGACTGCGCACGTAAATCGAAGCAGCTATAAATGAGATTTTCAAGGCCTCAGAAGCTCGAAATGCCTGAGAAAATGAGTGATGACCCTTTGGGTTGTCACACTCTAGTCATTGCAAGGTTGGAAAAACTTGTGGTTAGCAAGGTAAGTAAGGCTTTAAGTTTCGGTGCTTGCTTTTCTAAAATCCATTTTGAAAGTGTATTTTCTCTCCCTAGTCCATGTGTTGGTACAAACATGCTCTTGGCAGAATTGGTGTTCTTAGACCAGCAACAAATATATTATTTTATGAAAAAATACAAAAGAAAAAAAATATTGCATGCGTTGTTTGATGAGATGATACGACTGTAAGCCATGATATTGGGTTTGATACTTTGATACGGCTGTAAGCCATGATGTTCAATTTGATACTTTGATACAACTGTGAGCCATGGTGTAGAGTTTGATACTGTTGTGCACCATGATGTTGAGTTTGCTACTTTGATACGGTTGTGAGTCATGGTATTGAGTTTGATACGGCTGTGTTCCATGATGTTAGAGTTTTATAGTTTGATACGGCTATGAGTCATGGTGTTGAATTTGATATGGTTGTGCACCATGTTGAGTTTGATACGGCTGTGAGCCATGTTGTGGAGTTTGATATGGCTGTGCGCCATGATGTTGAGTTTGATACGACTGTGAGCCATGTTATGGAGTTTGATACGGCTGTGCGCCATGATGTTGAGTTTGATACGGGTGTGAGCCATGTTGTGGAGTTTGATACGACTGTGCGCCATGATGTTAAGTTTGATGATGTGAGCCATGTTTTTGAGTTTGATACGGCTTTGCCCGATGATTTTGAGGCAATTTATATGCCTTTGTACATCACCAGAGCATTGTGTATGCTTCTTGATATATTTGGGGCATTGTATATGCTTTAATGAGCATTGTGTATGCTCTATTACATATTTGAGACATTGTTGTACCGTTGTGGACTCATATATGAGTTGATAAATTTCTTTCACTGCAATTATAACAAGTTTTTAGTTAGTACTCTTGTTGCTTAATTCTTATTAACTCTGTTGATGCACATATATCGAGTTATTGTATAATTATCATATTTACTTTATCATTCATGTTGTGGTGTGTTTGTATTTTCTAACACTTGTTCGAGACGAATTTAATATGGCGGGTCGAGGATTTTACTTGATTTTATTTATATATAACTCACTCCTTACATGCATCTCTACGCAGATACCGTTGTGGGAGATAGAGCTAGTGGATGACAAATTTATTCAAGTGGATCCTATTGATGTTGTGAGCCACCACACATTGTTCGTGGAGGCTTTTGTTTCATAATTACCTAGTTCGTGTTAGTTATTTCATATTTTTTGGGGTTTGCATACCCGTCAATAAAACTTATCTTTCTCTTTTAGATGCGTTATAGTCTTAGTGTGGGATTTGGACTAAAATTTTATTATTTGAGTGATTGTTGATTTTCCTATCAATTCAGTATGGTATTGGGCGATAATTATTTCCTATTTAATTATTAATAATACTATAGGGCCTGCATTTTCTTCTCCCAGTGTTTGTGTAAATGGTTACACATTAGAGAAAGGGGTTGGCAGGGCTGGTGGTGTTAGCTGGGTGTCAGTCAGGTTTAAGGGGTAGTTTGGGACGTGACAAATATAAAGCTCGATTAATAGCAAAAGTATTTTCTCAAAAAAAAAATATAGATTATTTTGATAAATTTGCACCTGTGACTACAATTTCTTGTATTAGAGTTTTATTACTTAAGATTCAATCCATATGCTTTTTATCCATCAAATGGATGTAAAAACAGCTTTTTAAAATGGTGATTTAGAAGAAGAAATTTATATGGTTTAACCTGAAGGCTATGTCATTCCTGGATATGAAAATAAAGTTTCTAAATTAATTAAATCTCTTTATGGTCTTAAACAAGCTCCTAAGCGGTGGTTCGGGAAATTTGAACAAGTCTTATTAAGAGATAATTTTTCTTTAGTGGAGGTGGATAAATGTGTTTGTACTAAAGTGTTAGATAATGATTATGTGATGATATGTATGTATTTTTATGACATGCTTATATTTGACATAAGCTTAAATATTGTTCAAAGTACTAAATTATTTTTGTCCTCTAATTTTGATATGAAAGATCTGTGTGAAGTAAATATGATATTGGGAGTTAAAGTTATAAGGAGTGAAGATGGCATAATGTTGTCACAATAACATTATATTGAGAGACTTATTAGGAAGTTTGATTATTTTAATGTCACACCAGTGAGAACTCCTGTTAATGCTAACTCTCAATTGATAAAGAATAATGGTGATCCAGTTGCTCTGTCCAAGTATGCTCAAATTATTAGGCGTATGATGCATTAATGAATTTTACAAGGCTTGATATAGCATATGTTGTGTGTACACTGAAGAGATATACTCATAATCCCAACATAGAACATTGGTATATATTAGATAGACTAATAAAATATTTGAGAGGAGCCATGAATTATGATATCCTATACAGTGGATTTCCTTCTACTTTAGACGGGTACAATGATGCAAACTAGATCTCTAATTCAGATGAGACAAAATTTACTAGTAGTTATATATTTACCCTTGGTAGTGGTGCAATATCATAAAAATTAGCTAAACAGACGATCACTGCTAGATCGAATATGAAATCAGAGTTTGTAGCTCCAGAGTTAGCTGGTTTAAGGCTGAGTGGCTAAGAAACGTTTTAGCTAATATACCTTTAATAAAGGACGTATTGCCTCCTGCGTCTATGCATTTTGATTGTCAAGCGGCAATAGCTATTGCAAAGAATAAATCTTATAATTGTAAAAGTAGACACATAAAATTGAGACATGATGTCATAAAATAGTTGTGAGAGATGGAATAATTTCCATTGACTATGTAAAGTCAGAGATAAATTTTGTTGATCCTCTGACTAAAGATGTGGGAAGAAAATTAATTCTTCAAACATCAAAAGAGATGGGGTTAAGGCCGATATGTTGTCAATAGAGATGGTAACCCAACTATGTGATTGGAGATCCCATGAAGTAGGTTTATATAGGTAATAACAAGTCAATTTTGACACTGGAACACTAAAATATGAGTGCCTGACTGCTACTAATAGAGAAGATTAGCTATAACTCTTAATGAATTCATATTCCTTATGGATGGTGTATTTAAAATCAATATAAACTTGATAAATTCACCTATATGAGAGTGGAGTAGGGCCACTCCTATGAGATTTGGCCTAGTCTCTAGAGCTCTCATGATAAATCAGGCATACGCACGCCTTAGTGGCGCAAAATTGCGTTGAACATCAAAATTGTGAGAGATGGAATAATTTACACTGACTATGTAAAGTCAAAGATAAATTTGGTTGATCCTATGACCAAAGATGTGGGAAGAAAATTAATTCTTCAAACATAAAAAGAGATGGGGTAAAGGCCGACATGTTGTCAATAGAGATGGTAACCCAACTATGTGATTGGAGATCCCATGAAGTAGGTTCATATAGGTAATAACAAGTCAATTTTGACACTGAAGCACTAAAATATGAGTGCCTGACTGCTACTAATTGAGAAGATTAGCTATAACTCTTAATGAATTCATATTCCTTATGGATGGTGTATTTAAAATCAGTATACACTTGATGAATTCACCTATATGAGAGTGGAGTAGGTCCACTCCTATGAGATTTGGCCTAGTCTCTAGAGCTCTCATGAAAAATCAGGCATGCGCATGCCTTAGTGGCGCAAAACTGCGTTGAACATCAAAATTGTGAGGGTCAAAATGTGATTGATAAAATTTATAAATTACAATAAGAATTATTAGTTCACAGAAATATTATATTTTATCAGTAATTATGTGAGTTATGAATTATTGGTCTAAGTTTGGTTCGTAGTCCCAAAGATATCAAACCTATTACATTTGGACCATACAAATCCAGCAAATTTATTTTTGAAGGTGTTTAAAATAGTGAGGGACTGTGAAAATATTTTAAAGCCCTTTGCTGACAAATGTCTTACACAAAACTATGTGGCAACCCTTCTAGAAGCTGTGAGATAAATGGCAAGAAGCTTTTGAAAAGTAGCAATTGTATTTGCCACGTTCTTTCCTCTCATCATATGGATCCTTGCACATGTGCCTATAAATAGGCTCTCAACTAGACAAGAAAATAATCATTAGCAAGATAAAGAATTCCTTCTTCTTATTTTTTTCTAATTTCACTATTCACCAGCTTCCCTTTTGTTGGCTTTCTTTTGGTAGTTTAATTTCTCTTATTCCCCAGTTTCAAATAGATAGGTTTGTATTTTATTTTTGTTGATTCCAGTAATCTCTAAATAAATAGAGATAGACTTATTTAACCTTGGGGATATTTCATATTGCTAAAATAGTTTTTTAGGATAGTGCCTGTCACAACTCAAGTCAACCCGTATATCCGCTTACAAAGGATATTGAAACAATGTTATTATTGAAATTTTTTTCTCTCATTTCTTATACTTTCATGTGATGGTTGTGCTTTGTTTGTTTCTTGTCCGATTCTGCTAGACCTTCATTTAACGTTCTCTAAGTTGATTTTGAATCGTGCTTCTTTTTTGAACTCTTTGGAATGGTTTACTATCCTATGATATGGTCAATCATGTCACTCTTAAACTTAGTTTCTGGAATTACAAGTATAAAACTTGCCTTATATATGCCTTGTGTGCCTGTTTATATGTCTGGCCTAGAACTGTTGTTAGCTATAGCTTTAAGAACTAAGTGTTTAAGTTGTTTTATTAATTCTATGAGTATTTTGTCACCGGTATGGCTAAATTTGGCAAGTGTTTGGGTAAGTAAGTTATTCGTTAGGCCTAGTATTAGGCCATACATGTTGGGTTTGAGGATAGAACTTATGTTGCTATGGTAAGCAAGTGTATGGTTTTGCTGTTGTGCAAAGATTAATACTATTGAAGGCGTGGGACATCCCCGGTTGTTTTGTATTGGTCATGTATTTGTTCTATTGGGATTGTTGTTGTTTCATTCGATAACTAGTCAGATTTAGGTTTGTACTATTTTATTTGGGCCTATAATAATTTGTAATAACGAATAATAGGAAATTAATGAAAGGGGGACTTGACTATTTTAATGCTTACATAAAAGGGTAGGAAATATGTCTATAAGGTATATCTGTTATATTTGCTATTTTGTTCAGCATGCCTTATTTTGTTATTTAGTATAGTTTGTTGCACACTAATAAAAATCATGCCTATAGGAATCATGCACACCTCACTTGTACATTGTTTAAATATATTAGTCCAAGTATTTTCCATACTCGTTTCTATGTTACTACTATGCATTTAGACAACATGCCTATAGCAGGTAATAACATATGCTTTATCAATCTAGATATCATGATATCTAGATGGGTGGTACGCTAAAGGAAATTGAAGTGATTGACCATTTGATTAGTCAGAGTCCTATTTAGGATTTTATTCAACTAATCAATTACTTTGTTACTTCGTCACTTTTACTATACTACCTCCGTTAGTGTAACAACCCAACTGGTTATTTTGAGAAATTACGTCCGGTTCGGTAGTTTGAGATCATGAGAAGCTTCATATTATGTGTATCGACTTGCGTGTGCAGTTCGGACGTGCAATCAGAAAGCGTTTATGTAAAAATATGAAAAATATAGTAATTTCTAGAGTTAAAATTTGCTTTTTAGTTGACTTTGACCAATATTTTAGGTCAACAAACACGGATCTATGTTCTGATTATCCCGAGAGGTCCGTGGTAAAATATGGGACTTGGGCATATACCCGGAATTGAATTCCGATGTCCCTATCCTTAGAAAAAAAATTTGAAGAAAATCATAGTGCTGGTTTTGAAAGGAAATAAAGAAATGAATTAATGTTTGAACTCATTAGTATCGAGCCCATATTTTAGTTCTGGAGCTTGGTACAAGTTTGTTATGATATTTAAGTCCTATATGTAAAATTTTGTGAGAACCAGAATTGATTTGACGTGATCTGGACGTCTGGTTGAAAAGAATTAGAAAATTTGAGTATCCTTGAGAAAATCATAAGTTATGAGGTTAAATTCGTAGTTTTTGATGTTATTTTAATAATTTGATCGCACGAGTAAGTCCGTATGATGTTTTTAAACTTGCGTGCATGCTTGGTATGGAGCCTCGAGGGCATGAGTGAGTTTCGGATAGGTTTAGGCTATGTTGTGCTTGTTTTTGGATACTTCATCGTCGTTTCTTCAAGAAAAAAGAATACCACATTGAGCAAATAAAATCCAAATTCAGTTTTGTTTATACCATTAGAACTGTATCAAAACTATGGAGTCATAGCAAAAAGAATCATCGAATTTGGACATCGTATGAGGAAGTTATGCTGATTTTTGTGTCGGAAAAAATTGTTGGTTTCGGGTGTGTTCGCAAATGTGAACTTTTTCATCGCACTTGCGTTGCCCAGTTTGCTAATGCAAAACTTTTACTGCAAATGCGACTTCTGCCAGCCCTGCTTTGTTTGCAATTCGCGAAGGTTCGCAATAGCGAACCCTGGGTCACCAATGCGACATCCGACGCCTGTTAAGTGAATTTTTGACGAATTTTTCTTCCATTTTTAAATTTTCTCAAACCCTAAACCTCCATGGCGATTTTCCAAAGAACCAAACTTCTCCAAATTATTGGGTAAGTGTCTCTAATCAATTTTCAACTATATTTTGTGATTATATCTTATATTTAACATCAAATTCATGAGAATCTAAAGGAAAATTTGGGGGAAATTGTAAAATCTTTCAAAAATATAAAATGATTATTTCAATGACCAAATGGTATAGGAATTAGATAATTTTTGTACGGGTGAACTCGTAGCAGAATGGGTGTTCGATTTTTTTAAATTTTATCAGGTTCGGAGGTGCTGACCCGTGGAGTTGACTTTTGTTGACTTTTTATAAATTATATAAGAATCATAGTTTTGTTAATTGAAATTGCTTTATCTTGCATTTTATGATGTATTCAAGTCGTTTTTGGCTAGATTGAGTCGAGCGTTGATGAATTGGTAACGAAAAATCTAAATTGAGTATTGAATTCGCTGGATTGAGGTAAGTATCTTGCCTAACCTTGTGTGGGGGACTTTCCCTTAGGATTTGAGTCTTATATGTTGATTTTAGTTCATATACGCAAGGTGACGAGTGTATACTTGGAGTAATTTGTGGAAAATTGACCTTTTAGGGTTCTTAGGTCTTTACATTCGTTGTGTATGAACAGGTTCTTGATATGGCCGAGTTCCAATTTAGTTATTTCACATTTAAATGCTTAATTGGAATTAATTATTTCATGATTCACTCTTATTGCCTAATTGACTCCTATTTGACTTAACAGAAGAGTTTTGCCTCTCCGTTTGTCATGTTATTGTAACGACCCGACCTGTTGTTACGGGAGTTACCGCCCCATTTTCCCTGTTTTATGCTTCTATATGTTTCATTATATGTATTTGAAGAATTTGAAGTAATTCGGATAGAGTTCGGTTATAAATGAGACAATAAGTCTCTTTATGAGAAGGTTAGTTTGGAAAAGTCAACCGAATGTTGACTTATAAGCTAGAAGGCTCGGAATGGATTTTCGATGATTCGACAAGCTTCGGGGGATGATTTGTGACTTAGGAGTGCAATCGGAATTGAATTTGGAGGTCCGATGTAGAATTAGGCTTGAATTGGCTAAGGTTGGATTTTGGCGAATTCCGGTTGATAGGTGAGATTTTGATCCGAGGGTCGGAATGAAATTCCGAGAGTTGCAGTAGCTTCATTAGGTGATTTTGGATATGTTTGCAAATTTTCAGGTCATTCGGACGTTGTTTGGTCGGGTTTTTGATTGAATGCGCATTTCGTAAGTTTTAGTTTAACTTAGGCTTGAATCCGTGGTAATTCGATGATTTTTGTGTTTATGATAGTGTTTTTATGTTACGAGCAAGTTTGAATGAAGTAATACAATATATCTATGCATTTGGTGGAGGTCCCGAGGTCCTCGGGGTGATTTTGGACGGTTAAACGGGAATTTTTGAAGTTTGCAGCAGGTCTGTTATTTGAAGCTTCAGGTATTTCCGCATCTGCGGAAAAAGGACCGCAGGAGCGGTTCCGCAGATGCGGCTGATTGATCGCAGAAGCGGGCATGGAGGAGGCTTGGCCTTTTCGCATATGCGGATGGGGTTCCGCAGAAGCGGTCACCGCAGAAGCGGTTATGGACCGTAGAAGCGGTACTGGCAACTTAAAGGAAAACCGCAGAAGCGGTTTATTGGCCGCAGAAGCGACAACCGCAGAAGCGGTTGAGCTGTCGCAGAAGCGAAAATCACTGAAGTTTTAATGAAACAGTGTTCGCGACTTTCAGAGTTAGAAACATATTTTTAGACTTTGGGAAGAGGCGATTTGTGGGTGATTTTGAGGAGAATTCGTGGGATTTCATCAGGTAAGAGTTCTTAGACTCGAATTATGTTGTTATGGTGTAAAAACATAGATTAAACGCTGAAAATCCAAGGATTTAAGGGCTAAAGATGGAGGTTAGGGCTTGAAGCCTAAAAGAGTCTAAATTGACGATTTGAGGGATCAAATGGACTCCGATTCTTGTGTACTTTATATGTACGGACTCATGGCGAGATGAGGAATCCGTTGATGTAACTTTCGTAATTTTTTGAGAAGTGGGCCCGGGGCTCGGGTTTTACCAACTTCGTGAATTTTAATACTTTTTGAGTATTTTTGATTGGGTTATGTTTCTTTAACCCATATTTATGTATTCGTTATGATTTTGACTAGATTCGACGTGCGAGGAGGTCGATACGAAAGGAAAAGGCAGTGCAGACCATTCTACGGCCGGTTAGAGGTGAGTAGTTGGTGTATATGATGGCCTGAGGGTTTGAAAGCCCGGCTTATCACATTGTGACGCTATTATAGAGCGTGACTCGCACCCCATGGCAGGTGCGGGATTGGTTATGACTGGGGATTGTGACTTGGTCCATCCCGAACAAGAATCTTTCTATATTGGCGACTGATACGCACCCTGTATTGATTATATCTGGGCTTATTGCCATGTTTGGGGCCTTGTCCTGATCTGTAGCATCCTTAGAGGATGAATATCATTGTGATAGCATGCTTTGTATAATCATTGATCCCAGTCCCGTGTTTAATCACTGTTATGAAATGCTAAGTCACTTTTCCTGAAGTTAAATATATATTCTTCTAAATAAATTGGAAATTTGGAAATTAATTGAATCTGTTACGTGACTCATATGCATATTGTGGACTGAGTATGGATCGGGCTGCATGCCGCAGCGAATGTTATGATTATATTGCGCTTGGGCTAAAGGAGCCCCTCCGGAGTCTGTACGCACCCCCAGTGAGCGTCGTCGATGTTAAATGGATCGGGCTGTACGCCACAGCGTGTTCATGTGCATTGCATTGCATCCTTGCATTATACTTGACTGATATACTTGATGTTGTTTTGCTGTTGGTTCGTAGTTAAGGTGTCGGACTGTTAGTTTTAGCTTTACTTTGTGGCATTTAGTGGATTTATTATCTTCAGACATTTTATATGCTTATTACTCACTGAGTACTTAGTACTCACCCCTACTCCGTGCACCTTGTGTGCAGATTCAGGTACACCGGAGGTTTAGCTGAGCAGTCCTGTTTCCAGAGTTATCAGAGTTGTTGAGGTAGCTGCTTGACGTTCGCAGGACCTGGCTACTCTTCTTATTCCAGTTTTATTTATATATACATTTTCAGACTTGAGTATTTCGTTCAAATATTGTTATCCGGTTTTGTTTAGAGGCTCTAGACTCGTGACCCCAGATCTTTTGGGAATGTTTTTATCAGACATTGTATTTCTCAGTATTATTCTTCTATAAATATTGGGTTATTATTCTAAAACTATTAGATTCTCCTTAAATTATTTGTTTTGAGATTTATTGTTGAATTGGGAGCGATTGTTGGTCAGGCTTGCCTAGCTTTAGGGTTGGGTGCCATCACGACCGGGTTTGGGTCGTGACAGTTATGTTTTCATAACTGCTTGTCTTATTTGAGAATTATTATCCCTCCTGAAAATTATTTTGTCTTAAGTGAAGCTAAGATAATTTTTCCCAAATTGAATAGTTGAATATCCTTGTAATTTACCAACCTTATAAAGGGGTTTAGATAATCTATATCCTGGTTGACTTGCCTTTATTTGGGGCAACTTGACTCGTGTTGAGGTTCTTATTATTGACTTGTATATTGTGGGATCGTTGTTACATGTTAGTTTTCCTATTGTTGAATTGTTCCCTTTATGTCAGCATTCTTTTCTGTGGTTATTCCTTGTGAGTTGGTTCTACTCGCTCCCTTGTGATTTACAATCCTTTATTTGATTTATTTGTCTTACCTTGTATTGTTGTCATTGTTGTTGTTATATGTAATGTGGTGATGTTCGATCTTTCTGTTGTCATGTAATTGTTGATTTTGTTGGTTGCGTTGTGTATTTTTTTAGGACTATGTATCATATCTCGGGAGATCCCCCTGCATGTGTACTTTGGGACTAAAGATTTGATATTCCGGGAAATCCCCCTGCACATTTATTATTGGAACTACGGGAATGCACCTAGTAGATTTCCCTAGAACTGGGTATTTACATTTGGGACTAAGGATTGGTATTCCGGGAGATCCTCCTGCAAATTTATGATTGGAACTATGGGAATTCACCCGGTAGATTCCCCCAGTACTGGGTATTTACATTTGGGACTACGGATTTGTATTCCGGGAGATCCCCCTGCACATTTATGATTGAGACTACAGGACAGCATCCGGTAGATTCCCCTATACTGAATATTTACTTTGGCACTACGGATTTGTATTCCGGGAGATCTCCCTTCATATTTATGATTTGGACTACGGGACGATATCCCCAGAAATCCTCAACATGTTTATTTTGGGACTACGGACGTATTCCGAGAAATCTCCTTGTATCGTATAATGAATTCAGGGCTACGAGACGAGACCCCGTAGATTCCTCTGTTGATATATTTGTGTTCGGATGTGTTAATGTTCTATACTTAGGTGTCACAGGGTTATCTATACTCGAAGGATATTTACTTAAAAAATTATATTTGAAATGCATTCATCTTGAAGAAATTATGTTTGAAAGACATTTATTTAAAAAGTATATTTGAAAAGTAACTATCTTGAAAGAATTATGTCTAAAGAATCTTTAGTTGAAAAGTCTATATTAAAAATAAGTACAGTTTTTTAAAGAATTTTTCCCAATTGGAAAGTATTATATTTTAAAGATTTCAATATAGAAACTTAGGGGTGAAAGTTTATACTTGAAGGATTTGACTAAAATATTGGGGTTGTTGGCTAAGGCCTGACGTGGTGATTGTTGCAATACTGAATTACTAATTGCCCTTACTATATTTTCGGATTTGAGCTGTGATTCCTTCCATCCTTTTGGGTCGTTATTATAATGTTTCATTGCTACTTGTTGTTTTCATTTGTTATTGTAATTACTGTATTGTTAGCCATACTTCATAGTCTTTATATGTAGATATCATATCATGTTAGTTTTATACTCACCCTTATTCAGTTTATTAGACCAGTAGGTGTCATGAATGTTCCACGTCACTACTCCACTGAGGTTAGTCTTGCTACTTATTCGGCGCCGCTGTGGTGTGCTCATACTACACTTCTGTGCATTTTTTGTACAGATCGAGGTATTGCTCGTTGTCACACCTCCTTTCGGCGCTACCGCACCCCGCGAAGGGCGTGGTAGAGGAAGTTTTTCCAATTAAAGGACAATCGAAACGGGATTCGTTTATTAAGAGATTCAGAGTCGCCACTTGGGAGATTTATGGTGTCCCAAGTCACCGGTTGAATCCCGAATCGAGGAAAAGTTTGACTCTATATTACAGTCTGCGTACCAGAAATCCGGATAAGGAATTCTGTTAACCCGGGAGAAGGTGTTAGGCATTCCCGAGTTCCGTGGTTCTAGCACGGTCGCTCAACTGTCATATTTGGCTTATTTATCTGATTTATAACATGCTTTAACATGTGTGTAAATTTTAACCTTTTTCCCCTTTTAATATGATTTTTATTATTTTAACAAAGAATTGCAACGTTGTGAAAATGCATCTCGAACAACGTCACATCAGTGTACCCGTGGTTATCGACACATTTCGACTCCGTTGAGATTTGGATTTGGGGTCACATAAATGTGCACCCAAGTTTAAGAAAGTCAATTATTAAAGGCGCGCCTAAAGCGACTAGCGTATCATTATTTTGGATAAGGCCGTGAAATTTTGCTAATCGGTCCATCCCGAAGTCTAAGTAAAAACGCATATAGAGGGCCCCACAATTTATGTATTTTTTGTTTGTCGAGGCTCGTCTCATTCATTATTTTTAAAAGAATTACAACGTCATGGAAATGCATCTCGAACCACGTCACAATCAATGTACCCGTGATTATCGACACATTTCGACTTCGTTGAGATTTGGATTTGGGTCATATAAATGTGCACCCGAGTTTAGGGAGATAACATTATTAAATACGCGCCTAAAGATACTAACGCCTTATTATTTTGGGAAGGCCGTAAAATTCGCTAAACGGCTCGTCCCGGAGTCTAAGTATTTAAATATATACATTTATAAGGGTCATAGATACATCTTACTTAACAGCTTCAAACCAATCCAAATATAATCAACCATCTCCCATAATACAATTACCTATATAAACCTACGACCATATATTAAGAAAAACAAAAGTCAACATAGCAACTCAACAATTGTATCATGCGTACAACTTAGTTTAATGCAACAAAATTAGTGTGAATTCATCCAAAGGATTTCAAAGCAATACGTATTTTCAAGAAAGCAGATAAATGAACTGAGACGTCCAACAAGGATAAAAATAACAATTTAAAAAGAACTAATCCAAAAATATTAAACAAAGTGACAAGGAAACCAAACAATACAGATTCAAACTTACTGAAATGGAAAGTAAATCTATTGATTAATAAAGAAAGAAAAGAGATGGAAAGTGACGGACCTCAACGGAAACCTCGACGCACTTTGACGAACTCCAGCCTCGACACTCGCCGGAACCAATGACGCTACTACCATAACGACGGTGATACTGGAACCACAGCCAAACAACATATGCGAAAGAATGCCAAAGAACTGGTTCTATCCGAACTCAACGCAATAACGTCACAAAATCCAGACCCTGTTAGATTTAGACCCATCCGAGATGGAAGTAAAGCACATGGGAACGATGGTGATGAAACAGTGGACTGTTTTCTACTCGTTCATCATCGACGATGCGACTTCAACAGTACAAAGACAGCATCGATGGTGAGCTGGGGCGAAGTCGTTTGGTACTGTTTGTCGATCTGCTGGAGGGATGTGGATGGTGGAGTTCTTGGGTTTCAGGGGTTCGTTTATAGAAGTTCAGCGACTATGGAGGTTGACGGAAGATGAGGGTGGTCCACGACGGGTTGTTGGTGGTTGACGATGAGGCAATGGTCGATGGAGGTTTTCTTTCAGTAGGGTTTTCTTCTAGGGTTTTTGTTAGTGTTTTCGGTTCTTTTGCCTGAAGAAGATGACTCCACTGTAATCTCCCCTACTACTGATGCAATGATGAGAGTAAACTAAAAACTAGAGTAGGATGTGCTTCTCCTACGAGTAAAACCAAGAACTTTGACTAGCAAATGTGTCTGCTAAAATAAAACATGAATGAACCAGGCTTAGGAAATACGTCTCCTAAAGATGAATTTAAATAACCAAGACTAGGAAGTGTGTCTCCTAGGGGTGAATTCTTTTTTTATTATTATTATTTTTTTTTACCTTTTTTTTTATGACCAATACTAGGGAGTGCGTCTCCTGGGGGTGAAAACTTCAGTGACTAAAACTAGGAAGTGCGTCTCCTATGAGAATGACTTGAAAGATCTTAATTAGGAAGTGTCTCCTATGGTTGAACTGGAATGAACTAAACTAGAAAGTGCGTCTCCTAAGGGTGAATTTAAATTCGGGAAGTGCGTCTCCTATGACTGAACTATTGATTTGAGAAGTGTGTCTCCTATGGTGAAAATAAACTTAGGAAGTGCATCTCCTATGGATAAAAAATAAACTTAGGAAGTGTGTCTCCTATGGGTGAAACTTTAATAACTTTAAACTAGGAAGTGTATCTCCTGTGAATGAAGTCTTAATTTAGGAAGTGCGTCTCCTATGCATGAAAATATTAATTTAGGAAGTGCGTCTCCTATGAGTGAAAATAAACTTAGGAAGTGCGTCTCCTATGGGTAAAAATAAACTTAGAAAGTGCATCTCCTATGGGTAAAAATAAACTTAGGAAGTGCATCTCCTATGGGTAAAAATAAACTTAGTAAGTGCGTCTCCTATTGGTAAAAATAAACTTAGGAAGTGCGTCTCTTATGGGTAAGTAAAAATAAACTTAGGAAGTGCGTCTCCTATGGGTAAAAATAAACTTAGGAAGTGCGTCTCCTAAGAATGAAATCTTAATTTAGGAAGTGCGTCTCCTAAACCATTTCATTCTACTTGAATTACCTTCAGAACCGCTTCCTTCAAAAATAAAACTCGTGTTGTCTTCCCTAGAAACTACTGGGGGTAACACTGTTGGGGATTATTTACTTACCTACTGGGGATAAAAATATTATCAGCCGGGGATAACGCTATTGAGAATAACACTGCTGGGGGATTTTCATATCTTCAAAACTGGTGCTTCAGTCTTGTGACGGCTGCTGGGGATGACACTGGCCTTTTGCTTTTTCTGAACACAAGTTTCATCCTTTTGTTCTGTCCGCTGGGGAT
>MU753277.1:0-11241 GCA_026770625.1 Nicotiana glauca | reverse complement strand
GAAGGAAAAACCTTAGATTTTCAAAGGTATTAAAAGAGGGAATTAATTGGTAATCTAATTGGCTGGCCTGACAGCGATGTCCGGCGCCACCACGACCCTTAGTGGATTTTGGGTCGTGACACAGGGAAAGTAGGGCAAGATGAAATAGCCATAAAGCCGAAAGAACAATCCTTAAAAAACATGCCAGGAATGAGAAGCCGTGGTAACTTGTCTTACAAAGAATCGTCTGTACCCCTTGACGTTCACCCCCCGGCAGAGTTCAAAGTGCCGACTTTTAACTTGTACGATGGGATTGGAGATTCGGTAACTCACCTGGGGGTCTATTGCGATAAAATGAGAGGTGTCGGGGATAAAGATGACTTGTTGATGGCATACTTCAGTAAGAGCTTGACTGGGGAAGCTTTAGAATGGTATAATCATCATGATGTTGGCAAATGGCTTACATTGGGTGACATGGCTCAAGATTTTGTGTGACATATTGAGGACAATAAAGACATTGTCCCAAATTGACCTTCCCTATCTCAGACGGAAAAGAAACCCAAGGAGAGCTTTAAGGATTTTTGGCTCAAGTGGAACGAACAGGTTGCTCAGGAAGGTCCTATCATTGATAGAAAAGGTGTTGCTAAACCCCATCCACAACAAAGTCCGATAATTTTTCTTCCCAAACCTGTTCAACCTCAAAACCAACTCCAAACCTATCTCCTGAACAACACCCGATCTTTTGTCCAACCACCAGGTCATAGCCTCCGCCGACGACAGGGTCCAGTGGTCGTTCTTGCTAAACGCTTTCAACCACAATACCGACCCCGTGAACGTCCCCAAATTCCACATAAACCACCCCATCTACCAAATAACATTCGGCCACCACCAAGTCACTCACTAAGGCAGGCACCAGCAGCCCAAAAATCTCGTGTATCTTTACAGCCCTTTCAAGCATACAACAATCCTAGAAAATTGAGGTATGGAGGGAAACAAAAAGATAATTTCACGCCCATTGGTGAATCTTACACAAGCTTGTTTGAAAAGTTAAAACATCTCGGGCTGATTAAGTCGCTCCTTAGATATACTCCAGACCCAAAGGCGAAAAGCTTTGATCCTACTATTCGATGCATGTACCACTCTAATGTCTAGGGGCATAGCATTGAAGACTGTCGATCTTTGAAAAGGGAAATAGAAAGAATGATTCAAGAAGGAGTAATTGTCACAATGGCAATGGCAGGGAGCATGCGATTTATCTTGGGAACGTGTTGATTAAAGTCAATAATGGTCTTGGCGTGAAACTCAGTGGCTAAAATGTTGGGCGTGGTAATTGAGAAAATTCTCCATCTCTCGATCACCCAGAGTGGAGTTTTTGGTGGCTTACTTTGGTCTCATTTCTGAAGGTCTGGGTTATTTCAGGGTTGTAATCCGGATATTTTCTTGGGAGTCAAAACCCTTCTATCTTTCCACTTCGCTTTGTTTAGTAATAATAGCTTGTTTAGTGCCGTCTAGGTTTGTAATTCTAGTCTAGTCTACTCGTTTGTTGTTTCAACCCATCAGTCTAATACAATTCTCTGTTTCCTGACATTTCTAATCACTTCATTTCTAATCATTTTACAATTTTTTTCATGCTAATTTTAGTGACATGACATGCACATAATTCTCGGCCTGGTTTAAACGTCAGTTTAGCAATGAAATAATGTTGAATATGTAAGGGTACTCGGAAGAAATAAAAACATACTGGAATACTTTGAAACCTGAATCAAGTGAAACTGGGGGAAAATAGAACATAAAGAAATACTGTGGAAATGCATCATGCCTCATCGGTTTAAATCCAAAGGCAAGAATGCCCCACGTCTAAAGGGACCATTCGTGGTATCGAGATTGTCAACCAATGATTTTAGAAATTGGCAAATACATAAGGTAAATATGTGAATCAATCAAAAGGTGTCTAACTGTGTAGTTTGTACTTGGTATATGTTGAAGATTGGAATGATGAAGGCATTTTGTTCTGCTATCCAAACAATTTATCCTTTTTTATCCCTTTGAGCCTTATTAGATTTTCTTTCATATCCCTCTTTCGGAATCAACAACAAAACTCGAAGATTGAATGGGGAAGTAAGTGGAAAAAACAAGAGAAAAACAGTGAAAAGAAGAAAAGAAGAAAAGAAAATAAATAAAATAAAAGAGAAAAAGAAGAAAAGAAAAAGAAGAAAAAAGAAAGAAAAGAAAAAGAAAAGAAGAAAGAAAAGAAAAAGAAAAGAGAAAAAGAGAAAAGAAAGGAAAAGAAAATGGAAGGAAAAAAAAAGTGGAAGAAAAGAAAGATCGCAACAACGAAGTAGTTCTATCGCCTGAACTACGTTTGACTTGATCCCGAAAGGGTACGTAGGCAGCCTCACTGAGGTTCAGTCACAACAGAAGAAAAATTCAAGAATCCCCAAGAAGGAAACTGGGGAAGAAGTTATGGTTGTTACAAGAAATATGATTCCGAAAGTTGTAATTCTTTAACCTACGTTGAATTATTTTGAGCCTCTATATCATTCTTTCTAAACCCATCCAAAAGCCACATTACCGTCCAAAGAAAGACCTTCCGATCAATTTTCAAGAAATGCCGAGTCAAGCGAGCAAAGGTAAATCACATCAGGGGCAACACTCCAGTTCAAACAAAGGAAAATGAAGAATTAGAGAGTCACGATGATGAGAACCACCACGGGTGACCCAAGATGAGAGAAATCAAAATAAGAGTCTTATTGGTGAAAACCTTCACGGGCACTGTAAGGCGATAGTGAGTTGAGAGAAAAATCAAAATGAGAGAGGCTTGATGGTAAACACCCTATGGGCACCACAAGTCGACTAAGGATTATGAACCAGATCGGGTAAATGGAGCATTGAAGACCAGTTTCACGGCGAAAATTGCAACAAGAGTTGAACATCAGATTTGCTAAAAAGAGTAGGCTGCAGGTGCATGTCAAGGTCGCTAGAGTCAGTATCTATATCTGATGGTTTTCTACTCTGTAGGTTTCTTGTTAGGAATCGTCTATTTCCATTCTCCTTCACTCTATTCTTCCTAACTTGTCTTTCCCTCTTCTTGAGTCTATCTGGTCATATACAAATGTGAAATGACTTCAAAATTTGTCACCAAGCTTTCCAATTGCACGAACTGGGATCTGGTCAGCACATCAAATTGTCATAAGTCATGAAATAACATCAGACATGATTGGGTTGCCGGCAGTCAATATGCTTTGGGGATCTTTGGGAAATATAAAGGCTTGATATGCGAACAACACAACAGATAAAGGGCGAGGGTGAACAGATCAAAAGAATTTCCCGTGATAGTATTGACAAAGAGTGGTACATCAATAACAATCGAAATCTTATAAAAAGAAATCAAAGTTATCATGGCTAGCAATGGAGCAATAGATTTCAAGGGCAAGACCGGTGGTTTAAATCAGAAAAGAGCAACAGGTGCACTAAAAATGCTTTGGGGTTCATGTAAGACACAAAGGTTGGTAAGTGCCAATTCAGGAGCAATATAACAAATAGAAGGTATGGGGTTCGAATGGACAAGAGGTATATTTTGACAGAGGAAGTGGGCTAGTCAATAAACAAACAAAGTCCTCGACTGGGAGTCAGTTATCATGTAAAGTAAAGGAACAATAGACTTCAAGATCGGAGCTAGTGGGATCTGTCAAAAAAGAACAATATACACCTTGAGGGGGTGGCAATTGACATGCTTTGAGGATTCATTTGGAATACAATGGTTTAGTACATATCAATTCATAAACAATGCAACAAAGATAGAAGGGGTGGTGAACGGATCGGAGATATTCTCAATGTCAAGGGTAACAAAGAAAGTGGTTAACCAATAAACAAACAAAGTCCTCGATTGGGAGATAGTTATCACGGAAAGTGAAGGAACAAGAGATTTCAAGATCGGAGCTAGTGGGATCTGTCAAGAAAGAGAAATATATACTTTGAGTGGGATGGCAATTGTCGTGCTTTGAGATTCATGAAAACAAGGGATTGGTAAATGTCAGGCTGTAAGGGATGCGGGGTTGAACAGAGAAGAAGTATTTCCTGTGACAAGGACGGCGGGGAAAATGGATAGTTGGTAGACAGGCAAGGCATTCAAGTGGAAATCAGTTATCATGGGAAGTGAAAAAGCGATCTTCATCAAGTTCAAGGCCACAAACCAACCACCACATTTAAAACTAACAAGATTTTCGTTGATTGAAGCAGGGGCAGATATTTCGGAGAAATCCTCCGTAAAGAAATGCAGGACCCGAATAGGTATGACTGGAAATTCTCAGGATCCTCCTGGAAAATGGAACTTAGTTTAAATGTCAAAACAATCATGAGAAACATAACTTGGCAAAAAAATGAATATAAGTTCGTTCCAAAGTTTCCATGTTTAAGATAGGTTTCAATTAAGAGTTTTCAGGACCCTCTTGGATAATGGGACGTAGTTTTAAGAATAAGATATAGTGGAAGTTGTAATAGAAGTTTTCAGGACCCTACTGGATAATGGGACGTAGTTTTAAGGTCGGTCTAAACAACAAGATATAGTGAAGTTGTAATAAAAGTTTTTAGGACCCTCCTGGATAATGGGGCGTAGTTTTAAAGTCAGTCTAAATAACAAGATATAGTGAAAGTTAGGAGTTGTTAGGAGTTGTCAGGACCCTCCTGGATAATGGGGAATAGTAAGACATTTGATAATAAATACAATGGAAGTAACATCTTTAGAAGAGATAGTTAGGAGTGGTCAGGACCTCCCTGGATAATAGGACTTAGTTTTCAAATTCTTATAATAGTTGGTAAAATAATTCAGCGCCCAGTTATCAAACTGGGGCAGAAAATTTTCTTCGTCTTGTATGGTTGTTTGTAAGCAGGCGCCCACCTGAATAACAAGGGAATACATTTCAAATTCAGCAAGCAAGCGCCCACCTGGAGAACAAGGGAATACATTTCAAGTTCAGCAATCAGGAGCCCACCTGGAAAATAAGGGAATATTTTTCAAAGTTGCAATCAGGAGCCCACATGGAAAATAAGGGAATATCTTTCAAAGTTGCAAGAAGGAGCCCACCTGAAGAACAAGGGCATATTTTTCAAAGTCAGCAAGCAGGAGCCCACCTGAAAAACAAGGGAATACCTTTATAAAAATCAGTAAGCAGGAGCCCACCTGAAGAATAAGGGAATATTTTTCAAATTCAGCAAGTAGGAGCCCACCTGAAGAACAAGGGAATATCTTTTCAAATGAAGCAAGCAGGCACCCACCTGGAAAACAAGGGAAGTACAATTCAAATTTTTCTTTCAATTTTTATATTTGATAACATACTGAACCCAGCCACCATACTGGGGCAGAAAATTTTCTTTGTTTGTCTATTTTGTCGCAATCAGGAGCCCACCTGGAGAACAAGGGAATACCTTTTCAAGCATCGTAATCGGGAGCCCACCTGGAGAACAAGGCAATACTTTTTCAAGCATCGTAAGCAGGAGCCCTCCTGGAGAACAAAGGAATACATTTTCAAGCATCGCAAGCAGGAGCCCACCTGGAGAACAAGGGAATACCTTTTTAAGTAATCGCAAGCAGGAGTCCACCTGAAGAATGGACACATATTTCAAATTATAGTAGTCAAGCCACATCAGGAGGAATGGCAAAACATCGCCAAGGAAACAGCCAAAATTCCATTGGAAGAACACAAGATGCAAGTTCAAGGCAACACAAGAGCAAGTTTGAAGGCATAGATAGGATTTCTTGTAATTCATAGAGCATAGCTTAGGCTAGCTTCTTTTTATCTTTACATGGTGTAATAAGGGGTCAACAAGCAGTAACAGCAGCAACAGCAGTAAAATCACAGCTCCTGGTAATCCCAGCTATCAGATACTCCTGAACTACACTGACCTGATTCTTGTTTAGCCCAGGATATGTAGGCAACCTCTGAAGTAGGGTGCGGTCAACTCTTTCAAAAATGCTTCACATGGAATATGCGAATGGGCAAAAATCTCTCAGTTCCGCTCACTTGTTTTTGCACGAAAACTCTTCGTGTTTCCGGGCAAAGAGGGGCAGCTGTGAGCACGTGATTTTTACCCTAAACAAATTTTTCCCAAAAATCCAAACAAAAAGATTTTTCTTTATTTTTACAATTTTTGTTGATATTTGTTGTATTTTTGTGTTAATTAGTTGCATAATAATTCATATTAAAAATATAAAAAAATATGCATATGCATTAGGATTTTTAATTTCACAATTTTAGTATTGATTCATTTCGAAATAATTTAAAAAAAATCAAAAGATAGAATTTTATTGTTGTAATTGGAAATTGGTATAAAATAATTATTAAAAAGATTTTAGGATTTAATTAGTTTTAGTTGTAGTTTAATCTCATAATTTAATAAAATCAGAAAAATAATATATATAAATTTGGAAAATAAAAAATATACAAAAAATAAAAATACAATACAAAGATAATGTGAGTAAAATACAAGAAAAAATAAATAAAAACAAAAACAACAAAGAAATTTGCTATTAAAGAATTCAGGCTAATTACTCCTGGCCCAAACATATAACACCATGCACAAGCCCAAATCGGTGCTACACGCCCATGCCCAAACCCCTGATCTGGTTTGCCCACTAGTATATGACCAAACGACGTCGTTTAAGAATCATTAAATCCTAGCCCTTGATCACCCTTAATCCAACGGTCATAACTTGATCCATCATAAAGTGAAACGACACTATGTGGTGCCCGGCTAATCTGAGCCGTTCAAATTGATTCATTCAACGGCTGTGGTTAATTAATATTCTTTAATATGTATAGGTACAAAAACCAAAACCTAAAACACTTGTATTCCTCTTCGTCTTCCCCTTTTCCTAGCCGCCCTTATTCCACCGTCGACCCCGCTGGAACCCTCGCCAGCGGAAAACACCACCTACGCCAAAGCCTGTCAAAATTACACCGTTGGACCGCCATAAACTCCTCTTTCCACCCCTCTACCTGTTTTCCTTCGAATAATCCTCTATCTCCTCGAATATCCAATTTTGTCTCGCCGGAACCCTAACTCCGGCGAACAACACTTCACCGAACCCAACCCAAATTAACATCACATCACCTTCTTTCCTTCCTCTACACAACCTTTAGGGTTTTGAGTCTTAAATCTAACCAGAGCGACTCAAATATGGATCTGAAAAGTTTCTGGCGAGTTAAAATTTAACAAAAACGGTGCCTCAAAGTTCTCCTCTGCTTTCCCTAAGGATCTTTATGCCAAGAATAGTGGTCAAACAAGCCGATTACAAGTCTAATAAAAACCTAGATAAGTTCTGATCTTTTTCCTTTTCTGATTTTATTTTATTCTTTTCTGATCTTTTTCTTTATTTTACATGCATTATTTGTTTGTTTTCTTGCACATTTTTTGCTTATCTTTTGTTACCAGTAATTGAGCTTTGAATATTTCGTTGGAATACCTGATTGAATTTATAGTATTTGATTAACTTTAGAATTTTTTTAGATGCCAATTTAATAAGTTTTTACAGTTTAGTTGATCTTGATAACTGTTAGTTATAATAGTGTTTAATTTTGATAACTAATTAGTAATAGTCTGATTACTTAAGTAGTTTTGGAATTAATTGACAATAATTAGCATGTCATGTTATAGCTGTTAGATTTCTAATTAGTAGTTAATTAGATTTATTAATTTCTGATTAATTGTGATAATTAGGATTATGAATTGGTTAGTTAAAATCCGGTAATTAGGGGTAGGGGAAACAGTAACTACAAAAGTAAAGGGAGGGATATTTTTTGTAAAGGAAAAGGTCTAATGGTAGTTATAATATAACTCTAGGGGCAATATGGGTATAGAAAAAGAGTAATTTGGTAGATTTGGAAGTGAAGTGAGGGTAGATAAGGAATTACACTAGATTGGAATGTTCTAGATTGGGGTATTAGTATAGTTCTTAATAAATAAGGGTAGTTAATTGCATTACAAGTTAAAAATAAAGGGTAGAATTGAAATAAAAGAGAGACTAATGTACAATTACTCAAATTTGAGTTTCCCTCCAACTTCACATCTATAAATAGGCATACATTTTACTTGTTGGAAGAGTTTTTTTTTTGGAAAAATCTGAAAATTACCTCAAACAAGTTCTGCTCACAGATCCAAATTCGAAAATTCATAGCTTCCAAAACTCAAAAGCATTAGAAAAACCTCCAAAAAACTCAAAAAAATAATATTGTTACATTGGAAAATTTGAGTTTTAAGTTCGATTTTGGCAGTTAATTTCATACTGTTAGTCCTTGAAGTTTTCAGAAGCTCCTGGTTGTTAATTGTCGAGTGAATTTGGTTTAATCAACTTATTTTGGTTCAAATTTGATGCTATGATTAACGCTTGTTCAATGCTGCTGTTGAAATCTGCTGATTGATCCTTTCATTTTTCTCCATCTCATTCTATTTTCAGGTACTCATTTCTGAGATCTATTCCCTGTAAATGTGAATTGAAGATCTATTCAGCCTTTATGCTTCTGCTGCTTCACTTATAAATTGTTGTAGTTGTTTAATTAAATCTTGTTTGATGTTATAGAGATATTAAATGATATAGTAGTTATTTTAAATTGTATAATTATAATAAGGACTGTATATTTGGACTGTTTTTCTAGAATGCTTGGATTATATTTGGTATTTGATCTGTAATAATATGCTAATAGTACTTAGAATCCTTTGTAATAGTGAAGTAAATTGCTATGTCTAGAATAATTTCATTCAATATAGTATGTAAAAAATCTGAAAATATTTCGTTACTTGCATCCTGTTTAATTTTCATTTTAGTATAGCTTTGACTGTTGGAAATTAATAAATACAAACAGTAATTTCATGTGTTTAAGCCTTCTAGCATATTAATGAAATTTCAGTAATTCAGTTGTGCATCCACAAGTTTTTGGAATTTTGAATTAATAACAATAGTTAAATTTTTTTTTAAAAAAAACGATATGATTAGTATTAATAGAATCACTTTAGATTTCAATAATCCAAAGTTTTGTTCATTTTATTGTTGATTGTTAAACACGCCCATAAATAGTGGAAACAATGTTAATAGTTAAATAAATTGTAGACTCACTAACTCCAGATGGATTCGATCCCTTGTCCCTTCTTTGGTAGCCTATTGTATTGTTATTTGTTTGAGTTGGTCCTGAAGCCCAATGGAGAGGCATCAGAATGAACGAATTTTTTTTTTTTGGGCCAGTAGTTCAGGGCCCAAAACTGCCGAGATTTAAGTAAAAACAAAAATCAAAAGTCCCAAGTATAATAATGTCATAAATAAATAATTAGGAACATGAAAATTAATCCATAAATATAAAATTGGGTCTTGAGTTAGGTAGCGGGTTCAAGCTAAAAGGTTTTACCCTTTTGTTTGAATTCGGACTTGAATTCGAGATTCGAATTTATATTCATGAATTAATTGACTATTAGAGACAAAAAATAGAAAATTTAGCATACTTTGGTTTGGCCTTTAATAATAAAAATGAGATGAGCCTCGCCAAATTAAATATACAATTGCGGAGCCCTCATTAATTATTTACTAAAATACTTAGTATTCAGGATAGGCCGTTTAGCGAATTTCACGGCCTTCCCAAAAGATATAATACGTTAGCCGCTTTAGGCGCGATTTTTAACAATTTTACTTTCCTAATACGGGTGTGCATTTCATGCCACCCAAATCCAAATCCAAAAAAGTTGAATAAGAATGTGTCGAGGATCCGGGTGCATTTCATGTGACGTGATCCAAAAATATGTTATTAAACGACGTTCACTTTCTTAAATAAAATAATTGACAAAAAAGCGGTAATTAATTCTAAAATTGCACAAGTATGGTAACATATATAAAATTAAATTTTAGCCAATTATAACAGTTGAGCGACCGTGCTAGAACTACGGAACTCGGGAATGCCTAACACCTTCTCCCGGGTTAATAGAATTCTTTACCCAGATTTCTGGCTCGCGACTGTTGAACAGAGTCAAACCTTTCCTCGATTCGGGATTCAAACTGGTGACTTGGGACACCATAAATCTCCCAAGTGGCGACTCTGAATCTTAAATAAAAAACGAATCCCGTTTCGATTGTCCTTAAATTGAAAAAACTCCTTTCTTTACTATATCCCTTCCCGGGGTGCAGTAAAAACCGTAAAAGAGCGGAAAAAGGAGGTGTGACACACCTCAATCCAATGGAATTACGGAAAGGAAAAATCAGACATTAAAGAAAATGATGAATTCTTTATTAATAAGTTTCGGATTACCGCAGAATTTGTGGGGGGGAAGCTATCCTTATAGCTAACCGAATACTCAATAGAGTACCCAACAAAAAAATTCAATCTATTCCATATGAAAAATAGAAAGGAAGAAAATTCCACTTAAAATATTTCAAAGTGTGGGGGTGTTTAGCAAAGGTACAAGTTTATTTACCTAAAAGGGTTAAAATCGGACCAAAAAGCGTTTTCACTGAATATGCTACAAACATTAAAGCATGTCGATTTTTGGTTCATAAATCCAAAAATCCCGAAATTCGTGTTAATACGATAATGGAATCAGATAATATTAAATTCTTTGAAAGCATCTATCCTTATAAAACTGAATGTAGTCATTAAGTGAAAGACCTAAACGACCTCGGGAAGAACCAAAGGAAAATACTCCAAGTGTAGAATATCCAAGTCCTAGCAAACGTCAAAAAACATACTTCGTTTGGACCAGATTTTGTGAGCTTGTTGGTAAACCATGTTCGATACTAGAAAATCAGAGAAGAAAAGAGATATTTGTTCAATAAAGAGAACATAAATAATTTTCGAGCCCACAAGTTATTTGCGTATCCTTAAGGAATTTAATCCCCTCACTGTTATCCAAGGTAATGGATTACTTCCTCCGAGGATAGCACAGAAAAACTATTTTGTAATACTGGCAATCGAAATTACAAAACTTCAGTGAACTCAACAAACGGAGTAAATCACACTTGATACTTATGTTTAGGGGTGTTCATAAAATCCCGAAAAACTGAACCAAACCGAAAATCAATCCAAACCCACCAAAAAAAAATGATACTTCTTAGGTTCGGTTAGGTTTTGGTTTTGAATTTTTAAAAATCGATCAAATTTGGTTTGAGTTTGGTTTTACTAAAAAAAGACCGATAAAAATCGAACCAAACCGACTATAAAAGTAGCTATTTAAAATTATTATTACACACACACACACATGTATGTATATATATATATATATATATAT
>MU753273.1:174759-225012 GCA_026770625.1 Nicotiana glauca | reverse complement strand
AAACCGGTGACTTGGGACACCATAAATCTCCCAAGTGGCGACTCTGAATCTTTTAATAAAAGAATCCCGTCTCAATCGTCCTTTAATTGGAAAAACTCTTTTTGTGTTTATATCCCTTTCGCCGGGGTGTAAGCACCGAAAAAAGAGGTGTGACAATATGAATTGGTTCCAATCATAAAAGCACATCCAACAACACAGAAATCACCAATTCTCAATGGATTCAAGCCTAAGAACTTTGAAACTTCTAACTTCCACATCTGATGCCGAAACACGTCAAAACTAGTCCGAATGACCTAAAATTTTGCAGACAAGTCCAAAATGACATAAAGAAGGTACAAAAACTCTCGAAATTCCATTCCTACTTCCGGATCAAAATATCTCCTATCAACCGGAAATCGCCAAAATACTAACTTCGCCAAAATAGGCTAACTGCTTCACTGGGCCCCCAAAATTACTTCCGATTGCGCTCCTAAGCCTTAAATTATCCCCCGAAACTAACCAAATCATCGGAAATCAATTTCAAGCCCTGTAACTCACAAGTCAACACCCCGTTGACTTTTCCAAACTAATTCTTCCTTAAAGAGACTAATTGTCCCATTTCCTACCAAACTCTATTCGAATCATCTCAAATTCACCAAGTACATATATTAAAACATGAAGAAGCATATAACGGGGAAAACGGGACGGAAATACATGATACGACGGGTCGGGTCATCACATCCTCCCCAACTTAATCAAACGCTCGTCCTCGAGCGTACACAGAGTTGTCCTAGAATCCAACCAAAAGCTGAATGACCTTATCAAGCATAACCCCGGGGATGATCCCACGTCACCCTATCTCGCATAGGTCCGATAACACAACACAGCTGAAATTTCACAATCCATCTAGTCCATAAACCATAGAACCACATTGCACTTTTTTAAATCATACACAAGATCAGAACCTCACATCTATACTCAGAATAAGTCTGAACCAGCTATAATAGCCCATGCCTGCAATCTCAGGTGCAATTATATGATATACCAATAACTCAAAAACATGCAGCGATAACTTCTATTTACAACAGCTGCCCACAACAACCAAATACAGATAGAAATCTCTTATTATCCAAGGTCTCATTCCAACACTTTCATATACTGCCAACGATAATTGAAACACGCAATAAACCATAATAATTGCTCAGATCAACCATTCATGAGGCCATTTCTCCTCTGGCAATTACTATAACAAATTTTTGAACCGAACCTCGATATTTACCCATCAAACATGCTGAAATCAAATCTGTTCGTATTCATTAATGGCCCCAACGATCACTTCGGAACCAACACACCACTCTGGTGATATGACACATCAATACAGGCCTAAGCCACAACTTGCATAGTACGTGCACCAATAATAAACGGTCCGAACATACTCGAATCATGAAAATGACTCAACTGAGAGAGTTGTACCTCAAACTCACCAGTACTGCCACAACATAAGGCTGAGACCCTGTCTCACATCCAAAATCTAACATACCAGCTAACAAAGATCCACTTGAGCCTCCAAATCCCGATTGCCGCTAAACGATGCCGATACCCGCGATCCACAACCACAACCTAGCCTGTACATGAGAGCTCCCAGTCTCCAACTCCATATGACACACAAATCATCATACCTGATCCCAGTTTCCACCGTGCGAATACATGCACACCTTTAATACCGAATCATCCCACAATAAATACTCTAAAATTTCCATGTTCCATACAAGCAACTCGAATATCAGCAGTCGATCCAGCCTTAAAGTGCCACAATACTAATGAAGTGCCATTAACATAATCACATTGGCCTTTTTCTAAAACATATACCCTCTACAAATCGCTATGATTAGAAATAAAATTTCGTTAATCATCTAAAGATCATTCACCCTAATCATCTGAACCTCATTTCTCTAATCACCTAAAGTTGCCCGTATTGCCTAAGAATGTTATGAATTTCCATTCAGAGCTGAACCGTAACCTTACACATGCAAATCTCAATCCTTCACAACATATCGCATATACCATATCATCCTAAGGTAACATGAGGACTTCACCTCCCTTCCGAACCATGAACGTTTATGTACTCAACTAGTCAAGAACTTCTATTGATCCCATCTAGAAGAAAAATTGTTACACATCTCATGCTCTGCATGACATACATAGGTCTTGTTCAAATTCTTACAATCCCAACACGACGGATGAGATCTGTATAAATTCATAACACCGCCGAATCAACAATTCATTGGGTCTATACTTCTGGCAAGAACTATCACCTCTTTCTGAGCCAAACAATGGTCTTAGCTCTTTAATTTACTTCACATACTCAGATTGCACTGATCTCAAGTTTAATGATCTCGTCTCACAATGTACGAATTGATCGGGCAATAAGCCACCCCATACATAATTAAAAGTCGCATATGATGCCTCAATGTGCCAATAATCTACCAACTCGAACGCGATACAAAAGGAAAACAAACTCTGAAAGGAATTACCGATCCCACGCACTACTACAGACTTGCCTTAGAAAACAGGAAGCAAGGCATACAAAAATAGCATATAGAAAACTATACTCAACATCACACTGTTACGACGTGCAACCCGATCCGGATAACATACCCATGGCGGCGTGCCACCTAATCCACACATAGATCTCACATAAGGAGATGCACATCGAGCCAAATTTGCTCATTACAACAAAATACCGAATATCGGTCATAAGCATGCTAAGTGCATAATAACGCCTCTAAGGATTATATATCGTTATAACTACAAAACTCAAGCACAACTGAGGCACGATATACAATTAGAATTTCAACCGCCAAGTTGCACATATAACATCATTCCTACGCGGATTCTCAACATGTAAGCAATTTCTCAAGCCGTCTCACAACTCACACGGCGCATTGTATTACTACGCGAGATATCTCACAGCGAAGCATCAACCTAAATACTCCTCCATAAGGACCACGTTACTAAAATGCACACATCTGGCCTGATATAGAGCCATTATTCACATTAAGTCCATCCACCGACTTCAAGCTAATTCTGCTCACAATGAACTAGTTTGATAACCTTTCAAGGGTCAATAATAACTACCTTTTTCTCATAACACTCAAGAACAACCATCATAATCGGAGTAATTCTCCCTAGTTCAAAACCCAATAGGCCAAGTGCCCTCCAGACACGAATTCCTCAATTTATCGACATCATCACAATCTTCATACTTGGTTTACATCTTTAATCAATCAAGTGACTACATGCCATACTTATATAATCTTCCCGTAGGACACACTCCCACAACTTACCACAACAATATCTGGGGCGTACCTCGAGACCACCAGTCGCACTAACGTTGAAAAGCAGTCAAGAATCATTAACTAGGACGCAAAGCCCTTTTTTTGCGAAACACCGATCTCAGGTGACATTGAAGATAATACCAACTCACCTTAAACATCGAAACTTCTTTCCTGCTCATCCGAGCTCATGACATCCTTGTCAAAATTTTCCTTCACTCATGCCATTCTCGGCCTAATTTCCACAACCAGAACTGATTTGCCAACATGCCTCATATTAGAACCAACATAGCATATAACCGTACAATAAACTTAATCAATAGCAAACTCCCCAACTTGGCTCAAAGCCATAGATCAAAACGCACTCAATAAATCATAACGCATATACTCTATTGTTGCGTTAATACCATAGTAAGATTGAACCCGCTCCTTCATAAGCTTGTGGAAACACAAAAAATCTGGAATTTTAACTCTTCTGCAATTCTTGGATTCACTCACATAACAGTTAAGACCACTCTCTAGGCGGCCCAATTTAGATTTCAATGCATATTCTTCAGTTGTAAATGAGATCTTCTAATAGACAACATAAGGGTCACACCACCTTAGAATACTCCGTAGGAGATAACCCACCTGCTTTGCCTCTAATTAACATTTTGTATACCTTCCACCGTCATACATATTACATAGTCACTTAATCTTCCTGAGTCGAAACTCATACCATAAAATGAAATTTACTTCACTCCAAATAGGAGACATGAAAAGATTCTTCACGCGCCCATAACTCGGGGCTACACATCTAATCACAATGAAAATCAAACACCTAATAGTTTATTTATCATCATGCAGCCCTTCCTTTTCACCTCCAAGTCATATAAATACATCTTGCAATACTAACATACTCATCACATAGCTATCCAACCATCATTCCCACTAATAGGGACAATACTGAACATATAAGTTCAAAACACTTGCTCACACAATCAGCACCTCGGAGCTCAATCCATATGCAAAGATCCAGCCTCAAGTCCTCCAGACTGGCCTAACATCCAACTCATAGAGATAACGTCTAGCACTTTGATCGGGGAATCACAAGCCATCGAGGCACCGTTGATACTCAGCGCTCGTTCGTGCGTACGAAGGCGTGGAAGGAATTCAAAGTGTTATATTTCAAGCTGAATCAAGGACGCACGATAAGAATACAAGAATGTGAAGTTTCCTAAAGGTTTCTGCAGCCTTTCGAGGATAAATACAGACGTCTCCGTACCGATCCGCGAGACTCTACTAAACCGGCTCATGACTCGCGAGTCCAAGTAACCTAGGATCTGATACCAACTTGTCACGACCCCAACCCGGTCGTGATGGCGCCCAGTACACTACTAGGCAAGCCCGACCATTACTCAACACTTAACCCAATTTATCAAAATAGCGGAAAGAAATATCAATTAAGTCAAGATCAAAAGTATTGAAGAATTTAACAAAATACACAATATAGTCCTACTAGGACCTGGTGTCACGAATCCGAGCCTCTAGAATACAGAATGTCATCCTAATACATCGTATATCTGAAGTCTAAAAATGCGGAAATAAAAGGATAGGATAGAAGGGAGAAGATCAATGGCTGCGAACGCCGTGCAGCTACCTCAATGCTCCCGATAAGCTCAATATGCTGAACTACTGGATCTACTCAGCCTGATACTGCCCTGGATTTGCACACAAGGTGCAGGGAGTAAAGTGAGTACTCTGAACTAGTGAGTAATAAAAGCAAATAAAGTCCGAAGATATGAAAAACACAGAAATGCACGAAGTAAGCTAAAATCCGACAACACAACAATGCATAAAACATAACAGTTGAACATCAATGAAAGGTGCAAATGCATGGATGTTATGCAATGCATATGATGGTACATTCCAGTACCCACTGTGGCGTGCAGTCCGAGCAAACCATGCATATGATTTATCGTCGACGGCACTCATTGGGGTGTGTAAAGACTCTGTAGGGGCTCCTACAGCCCAAGCGTAATAACAAGCCATCTCGTGGCATCAAATCCACGCTCTTAGCCTCATATCAATATCAATATCATCAACCAGGCCCTTGGCCTCCATATCCATGTATCAATGCTGCGGCGTGCAGCCTGAGCCAACCATGCATCAGTCCAGAAAATCATCATAAGCCCCTTGGGCATTTATAAAATAGTAGTTCTCAGCCCGACATATAATTTAAAATGTCATTTAAGTTTTCAAAACTTAGAAATATTGCTGAGTTTGCAAAACAGTGTTAAAAGCTTTGGACTGAATCCAAATGATATGCAAATGCATGCATGAACAGAGATATCAATCCCCGAAGGGTTCTACTAGTCGGCACAAGGCCCAAACATGGCAACAAGCCCAATGAATGCCAATAAGGTATGTGTATCAATCACCAATATAATAGGAATATCACTCGGGATGGACCAAGTCACAATCCCCAATAGTAAACGACCCCGCACTCGTCATGGAGTGCGTGTCACGCCTCAATATAGTGTTACGTTGTGAAAGTTCGGGGTTTCAAACCCTCAGAACAGCATTTACAAGCATTACTCACCTCTAGCTCGCTATGGCCTTACCTCTCAAATTGGCCTCCTCGTGCGACGAATCTGCCAAAAATCGCACAAACATCGATAAAGTTCGATTTCTAAAAGACAGGGTAGTAACCCATATATATCAAAAATACGTCCCTTAATCTACTACAATGATCCAATAAAGTTATGTAACTTCAATCTACAATACAACATTCAATAGGGGCAATATTTGTAATAAACTCCATAACTTATGCCATTTAGGCATATTATCAAATACCTTGTAGGCATAGATATCTACACCTCCTAACTATAGTATTGGTTCATCCAACTATCACCATTAACCAACAAATTCACTCCACCATCATTTCTAACCAATTTATAACTTCCAACAACATATGTATAACCATTCATTCATACCCAACCATCAACCTCCTTAATTAAACCATTTCACAATCTCTACAACTAACACAACCTAAGTTAGGCACTTATTGTTTTCCATCATCATCCCATGAGTTGTAATGTATATATCATGCATAAATAATCACCATAGAGTAGTTATAGATGATAGACAAACCTCTCGTAGACCAAATCTTGAAAGACAACTTTGGGGTGTTCTTGAGATTTTGAAGAAATCCTATGAAATTCAATCAAAATCATATTGTAACTAGTGATTGAGAAGTGAAATCACCATGAAAACACACTTAAAAGCTTTCCTTAAGAGTGCAATTGGATGAATTGGTCGAATTGGGAGTGTTGGGGAAGCCCTAGGCTTGAGAAATGACTCAAGTTCTGTCATTTCTCGTCCTTAGGTATATTTAGAGGCCCGGTACTAGTGCGGTCGCGCACCTGGGCGCGCATCTAGGAGCGCTAGTTTGCCCAGTGTTCTGTCTTGGGCGCGCACATTTAGCGCGGGCGCGCATCTGGGCACGCTAGTGACACATGCCTAGTAAAATGGGCATACTGTTCTGTATACCACTCCAAATGATAAACGGTTTGTTGTGTGGCAAACCCATCCTAAAACATCATATGAAATGGTTCCAATCATAAAAACACATCCAACAACACAGAAATCACCAATTCTCAATGGATTCAAGCCTAAGAACTTTGAAACTTCTAACTTCCACATCTGATGCCGAAACATATCAAAACCAGTCCGAATGACCTCAAATTTTGCAGACAAGTCCAAAATGACATAAAGAAGCTACAGAAACTCTCAAAATTCCATTCCGACTTCCGGATCAAAATATCACCTATCAACCGGAAATCGCCAAAATACTAACTTCGCCAAAATAGACTAACTCCTTCACCGGGCACCCAAAATTACTTCTGATTGCGCTCCTAAACCTTAAATCATCCTCCGAAACTAACCGAATCATCGGAAATCAATTTTGAGCCCTCTAACTCACAAGTCAATATCTCGTTGACTTTTCCAAACTAATTCTTCCTTAAAGAGACTAATTGTCCCATTTCCTACCAAACTCGATCTGAATCATCTTGTTGGCCCAAATTCAGTTGAAGTTTTGAAGATTGACAAATGAACTCAGGGAAGGACCTGGTCCATCTTGGGAGACACGTTTAGTCATAACCATTGCACATGGAAGGTACGTGAGGAAGATATGTATTAAAGATTGCGCAACAAATATCTTCTGAACGGAATCGAAAAGGTTGCATTGAGTTCTAAGGAGGACAATCTCCTTATGACAAGAGAACACAATCCTAAGCTAGGATACAGATGGGAGTTTGTATTGGTTAAGGACTCAAATCGACTAAGGATAAACATTGGAGTCTCGATCAAACTCTAACTACTAATCTATTAAATAACCAAGTTGTTCTCTTTTACAGGTAATGTACATACGCAGAAGTTAAGCATATTTGAGAGCAAAAAGAGCAAGTCTGATTGACAATCAATATATGCAAGATACAAGTGTGCACATCTGAAGCTACATGAACTAAGATAGAAGAATCAGTTTCATCATTGTGTTTGTTCTAAGTCTAGTTCAATTGTAGTAGGTTTTAATATTGTACCTTTCAGCTTTCTTAGAAGCAGTTGTATTAGGTACTTTGAGTATTGAAGTTAGAGTTAACTTGAAAGTGTCGCAACAGTTGAGGATGTGTGCTACACTAGGATTAGAGTTAATCCTTAGGTTTACAAAGTGTTTTGTAAATGCAGTTTTTGGCTCAGTGATTTAGTGGAGTTTGGGAAAATCCTACTGAGTAGTAGGTCGTGTTTTTTTCACCTTTTGAGCCAGGTGTTTTCCACGTAAAAATCTCTGTGCACTTTACTTTCAGTACTTATTATTCCGCAAATGTTATAGTTAGAACACTTAGAAGAACCAGGTTCTTCTAACACGAAAATTAGATACCACACAAATCACCCCCCTCTTGTGTAGTATTGACGTTAATAACATCATATCTCAAATTCACCAAGTACACATATTGAAACATGAAGAAGCATATAATGGGGAAAACGGGACGGAAATACATGAGACGACAGGTCGGGTCGTCACAGTTTTCTACAAAATACCCACTAAAATACTCAATTTCGAAGGGCCATCTTTCGATTTGCAAATCACTCTAGAGAAACCAGTATTTGTAGGTTCATCAGCAACCATTGAAGCCGAAAGGAGAATAAAAATACGCAATGACCTTAATTGTAGATGTATTATATCTATTCGAGTTCGCATACATGGATTTTTTAGTATCTACAATGGTTTTCTCTTCTTGTATTTGTATGTATTCGATAAGGCTTACTGATTTTTATTTTGTACTGTAATTTTTTATTGTTGTATTTAGATGTATTTATATGTATTTGAGTTCTTATAACAACATTTAAAATACATTGTTACTTTTATCATTTTGATCTTATTCATCAATTAGTTATGCATTCAATCTAACTGTATTCATCTATATTTTAAACCTACATGTATCCATCTGTATTTAAAATAATATACAGTAAAATACAGTAAAATATTCTCAATACAAATAGAAAATCAATGAATACAACCAATGAAATATAATCAATAAAGTAGTAATACCATATATTAGGAATAAATAAAATACCATGAATACAAAAATAAACTTGAATATATTGAATACAACTGCCAGATACAACAAAATACAAGCATTAGGTTTATTATGAAATATGCTGGCAGTAGGTTACTATTACAGGTTGTATCCAGCATAAATATATGATGTATTCATATACAAAAGTCGAATTTCAAAATATTTCTATAGATACTTGTATCAATTCCGAGCAGAACCTTGAACAATGTCAAAAAAAAGAAAACAAAAACTCGAACTGTATCAGAAAAAAAGGGACTGAAACTCTGAAGAATTCTCTATTTTTTGGTGTTTAGCGTTTGATAAATCTTCTCATTAATTGGATTGATAATGTTGTGTGTTATAGTTGATTTAGATGAGTTATATTAGGAGTGTACCCCGTTAAATTAGTAGCTTTTCGTTATTAAACAACTTGAGAGACCTATTATTATGGTGTATTCATGAATACATATGAATACCACGGCTGGCAGCTGGATTGTCCTATTTTTAGCCGATTTTTGCTTCTGTATTCTTGAATATAGTAGCTCGAATACATCGAATACAGTACCATAACAACTGAAAGGTAGCTAAGGAAAGTAATTATGTATATAATAGCTATACGAAGATAATAGTCACTAAACAATAGTTATTTTTGAAAATTCCTCTTTAAAGTTTGCAGGTTGAACAAGAGTTAAAAGTGTAAATACTGTGAAAATAGTTTAAGTCTTATACATGTAAAAAATTTATACACGAGGTCATTTAAATAGTAATTATAGGTGATTTCTATCAGAAATAGAATTATTAACTTTTAACATAAGTCAAGTAACATATGACATACAAATTAAAATGCATTGGCTCATATAGACTGTATCTTTTGCTTTAAGGAAAAATGGGGGAGAAAAGAAAAGAAAAAGATACATGTAATATTTTTCTGATTTTTTTTAACTAAAAAAGAAAAAGAAAAAGAGTAATTTTTTGGATTGTTTATACGGTCAAAATCGGGCTTGCACCTTTTTATGATTAATTGAGACAGAGGGGTGACATGCCAGGGTTCGACCCCATGTCATACTGGACCGAGACACGAAGTAGATGGCCAAGCTCATGACTCAGGGACCAATCGAGATTGAGACCGAGCAGAGTAAAGATCAAGAAAGATGGAGGGGAGCCTGCTGAGTCAAATAACGGAAAGCCGAGATATCTACGATCGGGCGAGAATCACTGCGGAAATCCCCGCACGTACCGAGAAGAGGTTGATTAATTAGCCAATCATGGGATTTCTTCCTGTATTTAGAACTCTACCAAGAAAAGGACTCCCCTACCATATAAAGGGATCTGATCATTTGTAAAGGACATCATATTCACGTTACATAAAGCAATACACTATTTTTTTCTCCTATGCTCTCAATAGTCTGTTACTTTGTTCTTGTATCAACTAAATCCTCACTTGGTTCTAGGGTGATCAAATTTGAGGTCCAAGGCTGCCTGATTCATTTAGTTTGCTTTAATTTCTATTTACTATCAATTTCAATATCAATGAACAATTTGCTCAGTTTGTACCAAGTAAAATCATGTATTCATAAAACCACAGTATAAATTCAATTGCTATCTGTTTTTAGGGTAAAAAATTTGGTATGCACCATGGGGTTAAGGATAATAGTGATTGTCTGGTACAAATATTTTGTAACACACATTATTTTACACTTGTTCTTTGAAGTGTCTTTGATTACAGGATTTGAAAATGTCAAACCCCCATCAACACCTCAACACATTGACAATGGCCTCGACCACCACGGCGAGAGTCAGAACATTGCACCAGGGAACGTTTACCCCCTACTGGCCTCGATGGAGTTCCAACTATAGACCTAATCGGCATTAGTTCACATGTAGCCTTCAATGGAAATTTGGCCGTCGATCCCAAAAGAAAAGTTTGTGGGGGGTACCCGATCAGCTACTCAGAATGCACATAGTGGTAAAGATGGCGGGATCAGTCTTCAAGCAATCTTCAAAATGTTGCAAGCCCAATAGGTAGCAATAGCTCAGCTTCAACATAAGAACCATATGCCAAGCAGGGTCGAACTCGAGTCATCCCAAGAAGTTGTACACGGGGTCGAATCGGCTTCGAGAAAATAAAATGAGAAGGAATCAGAGACCAATCCTGCTATCTTAAAGATTATCGAGGAACTAAAAAAGTGAATTGTGACAAGGGAAAAGAAGATCGAGGAAAATGATAAGAAGGTGGAAACTGATAATTTTGGGGTCAACCAAATCCCGGGGGCACCACCGATATTGAAAGGACTAGATTCTAAAACGTTTGTACAATAACCTTTTCCCCTAAGTGTGGATCTGAACCAATCCCCATGATATTCCATATGCCCCGGGATCCCTAATTATAACGGGATGATTGATCTAAACGAACACACTCGGGGACGGTCATCCATAAAATAAACTCGAACAGATCAAGATATTGAATGTCGAGGGAATACAAACGCTTAGGCAACGCTCGAAATTTTAAGACCACGACCATACCCACTCGGGAACTGTTATCTTAGGCAAGCTTGGATAACTCGGGAAAGCGAATTCACTGGGCTACACCCGAACTAAAAGGCTACGGCCAATTTAACAAGGTTCGGAGACGTCCAAAATCAATAACAAATACATGCCTTTAAAAAAGAAAAAAAATCTTTCACAACAGATTCTAAAGGCTACCAACGGTAGAATATTAAACTTAAGATATTTTTGGAAAAAAACTTCGATAACACCGAACCCCGATAATGCCTTAAACCATAAGGGCAATAAAGGCAAGATTTGTTCGAACCCTCGAACACAACCTTATTATTTTGTGCTAAGGCATTCCAACCTTTGTGAATACAAGCGGTAAAACAAAGGAAAACTTTTAGAGCCAAAAAAGGTGGAAAGCTTTATATATAAACAGTCTTTTTACAATGGCCAGATCGGCCAAATACAAAACTTACAAAGGCCTAAGGGCCAATTTTACTTCGAGTTTAAGAGATCATTCTCACTCGATTAGAAATCCTAAGGGCTACCTTATTTCGAGTTCGAGCAGGTCCTCACCCGATCAAAAATCTTAAGGGCTACATAAAATCAAGTTCGAATAATCAGTCGGGGTCCATCGATTAGAAACGGTCGAGGGCAATGCTTATTATTGGTACTTACCATTCCAAACCTTGGACCCTCGAACAAATTTCATGATCTTATGCTAAGGCGTTTTGACCCTTACATGAAATAATAAAAGACAAAAAAGCCATGGAAAGGAAAAAGTTTCATATATTAATCAAAATCTTTTTTCAAGGTCCATATGGCCTGATCAAGAATTCATTACAAAGGTCGATCAACCTTAACAAAAAAGCAAAAGTTATAAAGCCTAAGTAGCATGGTCCTTATCGGAGGAAGCCTCTTTGCCCTCAAAGTATTCTCCACCATATTCGATCAAATTCTCAGAGTTTTCTTCAGGGAAAGCCAGTTTTCGAGCCCTTGTTTCTTCTATTCTGGCAATCTCAATTTTAGTGAATACATCAAAAACATAAACACGGGTTCCCTTGAAGGCCTCCCTTTGAGCTTTCCAGTTTGCATGATCCACTATGCTCCTGGCTTGTGCCTGGGTAGCTTCAACATCAACCTTGTATTAGGTCACATTGTCTTGGGCATTGATGTTGGCCATTTCCGCCTCAGATTTAGCCATTTTGATCTCTTTGGCCAAGTAGGCTTAATTGGACTGAAGCTCCTCAATTTTCTATGCTTGTACCGAGGTTTTCTACCTTGCAATCCGAAGCTGAGATGTGGCCAACTCCAAGTCTGCTTGAATCGCCTCCTTTTTTAAAGCTAGTATGTCTATACACCCCTTGAAATTTTCAGCCTCGGCTCCTACTTCATCTATTTGACTTTGAAGGTCCTTGCTCTTTTCGAGCCTCTGTTGAACCTGCAGAATCGGATCGTTAGTTGTTATCTACAACTCATCTTCACTATTATGAAGCACTTGGAATACCTGCTCGACCATCTCAGTATGTTTATCTTAAGCTGTCACCAAATGTGCTTCAAGCTTCTCACTGAGAAGCGTGTAGGTATCGCATTTCTCAGTGACGCCCCGAACCTCAGCCTTGAGTTCCTCTCAAATTAGAAGGACAGCCTCATGATGCAACAACTAAGCCTAAACGTAAGGAAAAATATTAGAATTATCTACAATTCAAAGTTATAAAAAGAAATGGAATGGCCCTCAAACTTACCCGATTCAGTGAGTGATGGGCCTCATTAAACAAACAAGCAACTTCCACCTCATCCATCTTGGCTTGATATTCTTCGATTACCAAGCATCAGAGATAGCTAGACACCATTACAGGGGTAGAAAGAACCCGAGCGTCCTCCAGGACCGAGATGATAATTGATCTCTTACGCTCGGGATCGACACTGGGGGCCAAAAACTGATTGGTCAATTTAAATCTCAAGGAAGCCTCACTCGAGCTCTTCCTTGGTACATACAAGTCACCCAGGTCGATGACATCTTCCACTCTAACAAAATATCAACGGAACGAGTCTTCTTCGACATGGACCCCTTCCCGGTGGAAAATCTCCACCGCCTGAGCATCATGCAGCAATGACTCAGTGAATGAAGGAAATGAAGGGTCATCTCCGATATCTACCACTCCAAGTAAATCTTTTGGGGCACCGCCTTCATCTAGGGAAGCCTCGAGCATAGTTTCTACACCAGCTTCAACCGCCTCCTCGATATCCTTCTCACCTCAAGTTAAAGCTTCTTTAGCTCCTTCTGGCTCGGGGACTTCATCAAATGGAAGCAAAGCAGTTTTAGCTCCCACCGGCCCAGTATTTTCTTGAATCACGGTTCCATCTTGCATACGAGTCACTAGCTAGAGTCTTTAGCATCATCTTATTCTTCTTCGGCCTCATCCCTTAGCCGTAGGACTGACTCCAAAGTTAGGGGATGACTTTCCCCTTGGGTTTGCGGGCCATTTTCTTTTGGGTTTTTTTCCCTCAAAATTTATGGAAGTCGAAGCCCTTTTCCTCTTCTTCACCATCACCGACTTCGATATAGATGGTAGGGGAAGGATTTTTTCATCACCAGACGGGGGCCTCATTGCTACATTGTTGGCCCAAGAGCAGGTGAAATTTTGAAGATTGACAAATGAACTCAGACATGGACCAGGTCATCTTGTGAAGCACAGTCATGATCAACCTATACATGTGAGATGCACGTGAAGGAGATAAATCTAAATGATCAAGAAGCAATATCTTCTAATCTGATAAAAAAAGTTGCATATTGGATAAGTAGAGAAAGACTCCTTACATGAAGAGAACACAGTTTAGGATGAAGATAGTGTTAGAGTTTGAGATCACCATGAACTCTTCTACGATAGAAGAGTAGCAATTGAATCCCAGTCAAACTCTGATTACTAACCTATTATATGTCAATATTTTTCTCTTTTACAGGTAATGCACATAAGCATAAGTTAAACTTAAATTGAGAGCAAAAGAGCAAGGCGATTTTGCTAGCAATTTATATGTGATTTGTGTGTGCACTCCTGAAGCTACTTGAACGAGATAGAAGAATCACTTCCATGTGTCTATCTTTTATTCTAGGACAATTGTAGTAGGTGATTTTACATTGTACCTTTCAGCTTTCATAGTAGCAATTTTATTAGGCACCTAGAGTGTTCAAGTTAGAGTTAACTTGAAGTTATCGCAACAGTTGAGTTTGTGTGCCACAACAGGATTAAAGTTAATCCTTAGGTTTACAAAGAGTTTTGTAAATGCTATTTTTGGCTCAGTGATTTTAGTGGAAGTTTGGGAAAATCCCACTGAGTAGTAGGTCATGGTTTTTTCACCTTTTGAGCTATGTGTTTTCCACGTAAAATCTCTATCTTCTTTATTTTCTATAATTATTATTTCGCAAACAGTAGTATTTGGAACACCTATAAGAACCATGTTCTTCTATAGTTCAGTTAAGTGAAAATTAGGTACCACACAAATCACCCACCCTCCTCTTGTGTTGTATTGACACTTAAAACATCAATTGGTATCAGAGTGGGTTATCCTTGAAGAGGTTAACACCTTAGGAAAAGATCAAGATGAGTGCACCACCTGGAAACTGGGAAGGGCAGTCCACTGCTACGCCTCTACCCTTTAATGGCCAATACTATTCTTGGTGGAAGAACAGGATGAGAGATCATATCATAGGAGAAGACTATGAACTCTGGGACATAATAATTGATGGTCCCCTAGCAACTACTAAGAAGAATGCTGAAGGAGTGGACGTGCCAAAGACAATAGTTGACTGCACTGCTGATGACTTGAAGAAATGGGAGAAAAATGCCAAGGCCAAGAAATGGCTTGTGTGTAGACTGGGTCCAGACGAGTACAACAAGATTCAAAGTTGTACCACTGACAAGGAGTTATAGGACACTTTACAAGTGTCTCATGAAGGAACTCCTCAAGTAAATAGATCAAGAGGAACATTGCTATAATCTCAATATGAGAATTTCACTATGAAGGAAGGAGAAACTATTCTTGAGATGTATACAAGGTTCACAATACTAACAAATGAACTTAAATCTCTTGGGAGAATAATCCTTGAAGAAGACAAGATTGAGAAAATCTTGACAAGGGTCTTACCAGTGACTTGGGAAAGCAAAATCACTGCTATTTAGGAATTAAAGAACATTTCTACTCTCAAGCTGGATGAACAGATTGGAAACCTCACTGCATATGAACTGAGAAGGCAAACCATGAAAATGGATGCACCAAGAAGGAAAAGAGTCTGGCTCTTAGAATAGCTGAAGGTACAGATCCGTAGGGTGATGAAATGGCCATGATAACAAGGGATTTCAAAAAGTACCTAATGAGAGGAAAGGGTTCTTCAAGAGGTACAACCTTCAACAAACCAAGGGCTCCTGAGAAACAGACCAGTGAGGGTTGCTACAAATGTGGTAAGTCTGATCACATGAACAAGAACTGTCCTTAATGGGAAATTGAATGGAAGAAGGAAAGGGGTGAACGAATGAAAATGGACGCAGAAACAAATGACCTTTTCAACAGTAATGCAAATGACTTTTTCAACAGTTAAAACCCCTTTTGAAAATGACTTTTTCAACAGTTATGCAAATGGACGCAGAAAAAAATAGTGCAGATAAGCACAGAAGTCTGCCTCTCAGGCACCACACTCAGTTATCAGATAACACCAGAACAATAGGTGAATTTTTCAAGAAGAAGCAAAGCAACATATAATAGCAGACAAAGGAAATAAGGTAAACACATCAAACCGTACTGGTACCGATGTGGCGTGCAACCCGATCCATATACCGCTGCGGAGTGCAGTCTGATCCATTTAACGTCGACGATGCTCAATGGGGGTGTGTATAGACTCTGTAGGGGCTCCTACAGCCCAAGCGCAATATCAAGCCATCTCGTGGCATCAATCAGGCTCTCGGCCTCAATATCAATATAGTACCGCTGCGTCGTGCAGCCCGATCCATAGGTATCCTCACAATACAGGCCCTCAGTCTTACCTAGTCAACAAAATCACGTAAGCCACTCGGGCAATAATAAAGTATGATTCTCAACCCAAAACATTTTATGGAAATATCATTTCGAGTATTTAAGGCATAATAACTTGGTTGAGTCTTTAAAACAGTGGAAAATACATGATTGAGTCCAAATACATGATTAAATCAGTGAGGAATTATCAACAACAATCCCCGAAGGATTCAAATAATTGGCACGAAGCCCAAATATAGCAATCAGCCCAAATTATGATGATAACAAGTATTTTCAGTCAAACACGGAGTAAATTTATCAATAGGGATGGACTGAGTCACAATCCCAAATGGTGCTCTACCCCACGCTCGCTATCCGGCGTGCAAGTAATCTCAATACAGCACTAGATGTGCAAGTCCGGGGTTTCAAACCCTCAAAATATCATTTACAATCATTACTCACCTCAAACCGGCGAAATCTCTAGCTCGCAATGCCTTTGCCACTCAAATCGGCCTCCACGCGCGTCGAATCTAACCAAAATCATAGCGAATACATCAAAATATGCCAATAGGACAATACTCAATTGAAAATAATCAAAAAATAGCAAGAATCTCGAAATTTGCAAAACCCGAGCCCCAAGCCCACTTCTCGAAAATCAGAAAATTTAACATCAATGGATTCCTCATCTCCTCATGTGTCCATACATATCAAATTTACAAAAATCTGAGCTCAAATGCTCCCTCAAACCTCAAATTTTCTTTCTCTTAAGTTCAAGCCCTAACCTCCATTTTATACCTCTAATTCCTTGATTTTTCACCCTTAATTCATGTAATAACACACTAGATTTATGTTTTAGTCTCAGAATTCCTTACCTCAATGACTTCCCTTGATTCCCTCTCCAAAATCGCACAAAAACCTCCAAGTCCGAAGTGAAAATGTTGAGTTCTTTCAAAAACTTGCGAAGATAGAATTTAATACCTCTGAACAGACCTTTTCGCTTTTGCAATAATATTGTCGCTTCTGCGACACCGCTTTTGCGGATTCTCTTCCGCTTATGCGGTTCCTCCAATTTTGCCCTGGACCGCTTCTGCGGTCCACCACTCGCACAAGCGAGACCGCTTCTGCGGTCCACATGTCCGCTTCTGTGGAAACTCCCCATGCTCCACCTTTTGCTTCTGCGACTATACCTGCTTCTGCGGTCCATTTCCGCAGAAGCGGAAACACCAGATACTACACCCTTCAGCAGTCCTTAAACTCCAAATCTCATCCCGATAGCCATCCGAAATCACCCTGAGGCCCCCGGGACCTCAACCAAAAGTACCAACACATCTTAATATATTATTCAAACTTGCTCCAATCATCAAAACACCTCAACTAACACCAAAATCATCAAATTACATCGAATTCAAGCATAAGTTCTTCAAAAACTTCCGAAACACGCATTCGATCAAAAACCTAACCAAATCACCTCTGAATAACTTGAAAGTTTGCACACACATCCAAAATCACCTAACGAAGCTATTGCAACTCTCGCAATTCCATTCCAAACCTCCGATCAAAATCTCACCTATCAATCGAAATTCGCCGAAATACTAACTTCGCCAATTCAAGCCTAATTCTACACCAGGCCTCCAAAATCCATTCCGATCACACTCCTAAGTTACAAATCATCCTCCGAAGCTAATCGAATCACCGGAAATAACATCCGAGTCCTATAACTCATAAGTTAACCTTAGGTTGACTATCCAAACCAAGCCTTCCTTAAAGAGACTAAGTGTCTCATCTTCTACCAGAACCAATCCAAATAAACTCTAACACGCCAAATATTGATAATGAAACATGAAGAAGCATAAAATGCGGGAAATGGAGCGGTAACTCATGAGACGGAGGGTCGGGTCGTCACATCCTCCCCAACTTAAACAAACACTCGTCATTGAGTGTACCCAGAGTTGTCCTAGAAGCCAACCAATAGCTGGATGACCTTACCAAGCATATACCCGGGAGTGATCCCACGACACCCTATCTCGCATAGGTCTGATAACACAACATAGCTGAAATTTCACAATCCATCTAGTCCATAAACCATAGAACCACATTGCACTTTCCGAAATCATACACAAGATCAGAACCTCACATCTATACTTAGAATGAGCTCGAACCAGCTGTAATAACCCATACCTGCAACCTCAGGTGTAATCATATGATATTCTACATAACCCAAACACTCGAAACGATAACTTCTATTCATAGCAGTTGCCTACAAACCCGAATACCGGTAGAAAATCTCTTATCAACTAATGTCTTATTCCAACACTTTCATACACCGCCAACGATAAACGAAACACGCAATAACCGTAACCATTTCTCATATCAACAATTCATGAAGCCACTTCCATTTTGACTAATACATCAACAAATTCCAAGTCGAACCTCGATATTATCCTTCCAATAAGCTGAACCCAACTCCGTTCATATTCATTAGTGACCCCAATGATCACCTCGAATCCAACATACCACTCTAGTGATATGACACCTCAATACAGGCCTAAGCCACAACTTGCATAATACGCGCACCAATAAGAATGGTCTGAACATACTCAAATCATGAAAAATGACTCATACGAAAGAACTGTACCTCAAGCTCATCAGTACCATCACAACACAATGGTGAGACCCCATCTCACATAATAGAAATAGAACACATAAATCTACCCTGAAAGGTCATATATCCACATGGCCTCGCTACAATGTGCGCTCCTATCCCAAATATTGTCACACATTAAACACTTCAAGTCACTATGCTCAAAATCGACAATCACGCACAGTTCGATGTCTGAAACCAAAGAAATTCATTACACCCACTGTGAAATACATAACATATGACACCCAACCCGATAGGTCATAACCAATACTCACTTTACCGAGCAACACCCAATTACTCTTCCCGCTCGAATTTGACTATGAATCCCCAATAGAACCGCACTACATGTGCCCATAACCAGAGAATCATAATGTATCGCAGCACCAAAGAAATTCATAGACCTCCCCAGATAATTAACAAGCTCACTAACGATCGAATTAACAAGCTCTCTAACGATCGAATCAACCTATCCCTTAACAATTAAATTTCGGGGCCAACCAAGACGACTCAAGCTAAACACGTATCCACATCGGCCTACCAATGAACTCATTACCAAGAAGCCTGAAGCTGCTCCTTACACTACTATAACTCATGCTGGAGTCGTACGATACGGTTCCCAACACCAAATCAATACCGAAATCCACAACCTCGCCCGGCGACATGCCCGGCCACAAGAAACGCATTTGAAAAGTCCCTCAACACCGGAACTGAGTCAATGGTAGAAACCTTTGCACTGACATCCATCGCGAAGGCCCAATTAAGAAGCAATCCTTCCCAGTCGTCTGCTGGGTTTTTGAAATATAACCCACTCTACTAGAACATAATCCGACGCACCTCACCACTTAATCCGTGGCATTTTTCGGCATAGCCCATAGCGCAATAGTCTAGAATAACCCAACACCGAGGCAGCCAGTCTACACCCCAACATCATATCCAAAATCTAACATACCAAGCACAGAAAGATCCACTCGGCCTCCAAATCCCAGTAGCCGCTAAACGGTGCTGATACATATGACCCACAACCACCACATAGTTTGTACATGAAAACTCCCAGTTTCTAACTCCATATAGCACACGAATCACCATACCTGATCCAAAATTCCGCCGTATGAATACATATCACACCTCAAGTACCCAATCATTTCATGAAAGATATTCTAAAGTTCCCATTTGCCATCAAACAAACTTAGATATCAGCAGTCGTTCTAACAAGAAAGCGCCACAAGAATCACTACACATCCCATGCTCCATATGCCCATAGAAAATATACATCTCCAAACCCCGATAGAAACCATCAAGAACTCTCTGATTTCCCTTTGCACAAATCAGACCTGCCAAGACTGAATCCTTCTAACTCGACCAAGCTAAACAAGCCACCAAAACCCAAGAGCATTGCTGCAAAATACTTGCAAGGGCTCATTACCTCGAACACATACGAAGAATTAATCATACCTTACCATACCGATTCGGTCTACTATCAAGCTATTCCATCTATCTAATTTCCCTTCTGATTCCTCATCAACTTGATATTTCCCCCTTGCTGTAGCACAACAGTTCCTCAACCCAGGCTCACTACACGAGAACAGAGCACAAGACCACACTGTCTAAGACCCATAAGCCACTGAATCCTTTCTCAAATATTCCCAAAAACACCACATTCCAAAATACTTTACTCTGAAGAACTTCCTGTGAATCTAAGTTCGTTACCTTTACTTTCAAGATAACGATACGTAGAATCCCATAATTAACATAAGAATACCACAAGGCTTGACCTTTTCCAATGAAAACACAGACTCTGACCACATACACAACCTTAAGACACCTGATTGTTACATGTAGAATCTTGAACACATTAAAATCATTCTCGAGAGTCATTTACTTCTTATTCGAACTGCAATTTACCTGATCAAACGAACTTAACCACCCGTGCCTCATTAGCACTCTGACATCGCAGGATGTTACCTCATCTCAATACAAACATACATCTTCATGCTCCATACACCGAGCATTCCTTACCAACAACAATTTAAGACATCCTCTGATTCTCACATATCTACGAAGCACCATATAACCTTTGTCATAATTTTGCTTCACTCGTGCCATCCTCGGCTCATTTTCCGCAACCAGAACTGATTCTCCAGTATGCCTCGAACCGGAACCAACATAGCACATGACCGTACAATTAGATAATTAATAGCAAACTCCCTAACTTGGCTCGAAGCCATATATCAAGACACACTCAACAATTGATAACACTTTTACTCTAATGATGCCACAACAACATAGTGAGATTAAACTCAAATCATTTACAAGTTTGTGAAAACATAGACCATCTAGTACTGTAATCCTCTGCAAATCTCGCATTCATCCCCACAACAGTTGAGTTCACTCTCTTAAGCGACCCGAATTATTTTTTAAACTTTCAACACGTACCATTCAATTACACATGAAATGTTCTAACATACACATAAGGATCATACCACCTAAGTACACTCCGCAGGAGATAACCCACCTGCTTCACCTCAATTTAGTATTTCTGCATACCTTTCACCGTCATACACATTACACAGTCATTTAGTCTTCCTGGGTCTGAACTCATAGCGCCACATGAAATGCACTTCACTCCCCAACTAGGAGACACGAAAATATTCTTCACACGCCCATAACTCAGGCTACACATCAGATCACAATAGTAATCGAACACTTAACTGTTCATCTATTATCCAGTAGATTTCTTCGACCAAACTGGCCAAATACCAAACTCACAGAGATCACATCTCGCCCCTTGATAGGGGAATCACAATCCATCAAGGCATATCTGATACTGAGCGCTCATGAGCACATACAAACGCGTGGAAGGAATTTCAAGAGTTTCTTTTCTAGCTGAATCAAGAACGCACGATAAGAATTCAAGAATGTGAAGTTTTTCTAGAAGTTCTACAGCCTCTCGAGGATAAATACAGACGTCTCTGTACCGATCTGCGAGACTCTACTAAACCTGCTCATGAATCATGAGACCTTGTAATCTAGGCTCTAATGCCAACTTGTCACAACCCAAACCCCGCTCCGGTCTTGATGGCGCCTCTCGTGAAGACAAGGCCAACCAACTAACCCTATTTGCCTCTTTAAAAAAAATAGATAAACATGAATAGACAACTTTAAAGATGATTCTATAATATTACTTAGCGGAAGTACAACCAAACACAGTCCAAACCGTGGTGTCATAAATCATGAGCATCTATAAGAATAAAATTCCACCTTACAAGTCTAGAAATACGTTGAATAGTAATAGTGAATAACATAGAAAGACAGGGGCGTTGTGAACGCTGGCAGTCACCTCGCTAAAACCTCTACAACTCTGCCTCCACGCAGCCAATACCTGCTACCGGGTGAATAAATACTTGCAACTGCACGCGAGGTGCAGGGAGTAAAGTAAGTACTCCAAATAGTGCGTACTCCAAATTGGGAGAAAGTGAGTACTCCAAATTGGGAGAAAGCAGTGAAGCTATAAAACCTTCAAAAACATCTTAGCTTAGTTTAAAACCCATTTTGAAAATAACTTTTTCAACAGTTATGCAAATGGACGCAGAATCAAATAGTACAGATAAGCACATAAGTCCACCTCTCAGGCACCACACTCGGTTATCAGTTAATACCAGAACAATAGGTGAATTTTTCAAGAAGAAGCACAACAGCATATAATAGCTGACAAATGAAATAAGGTAAACACATCAAATAGTACCGGTACCTCTGCGGCGTGCAGCCCGATCCATTTAACGTCGACGACGCTCACTGGGGGTGTGTACATACTCCGGAGGGGCTCCTACTGCCCAAGCGCAATATCAAGCCATCTTGTGGCATCAATCAGGCTCTCAGCCTCAATATCAATATAAAACTGTTGCGGTGTGCAGCCCGATCCATAGGTATCCTCACAATACAGGCCCTCGGCCTTACTCAGTCAACAAAATCACGTAAACCCACTCGGGAAACAATAAAGTATGATGCTCAGCCCAAAACATTTTATGGAAATATCATTTCGAGTATTTAAGGCATAATAACTTGGTTGAGTCTTTAAAACAGTGGAAAATACATGACTGAGTTCAAATGCATGATTAAATCAGTGAGGAATTATCAACAACAATCCCCGAAGAGTTCAAATAATTAGCATAAAGCCCAAATATAGCAATCAACCCAAATTATGATGATAACAAGTCATTTCAGTCAAATACGCAGTAAATTCATCAATCAGGATGGACCGAGTCACAATCCCCAACGGTGTTCTACCCCACGCTCGCTATTCGGCATGCAAGTCACCTCAATACAGCACTATGATGTGCAAGTCTGGGGTTTCAAACGCTCAGAATATCATTTACAATCATTACTCACCTCGAATCGGTGAAATCTCTAGCTCGCGATTACTTTGCCCCTCAAATCAGCCTCCACGCGCGTTGAATCTAACCCCGAAAGTTCATATCTCCACATGGCCTCGCTACAATGCACACTCATATCCCAAAAACTGTCACACATGAAACACCTCAAGTCACTATGCTCAAAATCGGCAACCACGCACAGTTCGATGTCTGAAACCAAAGCAATTCATTACACCAACGGTGAAACACATAACATACAACCCGTAACCTGATAGGTCATAACCAATACTCTATTTACCGAGCAACACTCAATTACTCTTCCCACTCGACTTTCACTGTGAATCCCCAATAGAACCGCACTACATGTGCCCATAACCAAAGAATTATAACGTCTCGCAGCACAAAAGCAATTCATAGACCTACCGAAATCATTAACAATCTTACTAACGATCGAATCAACCTATCCCTTAACAATAAAATTCTGGGGCCAACCAAGACGACTCAAGCTAAACACATATCCACATCGGCCTACCAACGAACTCATTACCAAGAAGCCTGAAGCTACTCCTTCCACTACTATAACTCCTGTAGGTGTCGTACGATACGGTGCCCGGTACCAAATCAATACCGAAATCAACAACCTCGTTCGGCGACATTCCCGACCATAAGAAACGCATCCGAAAAATCCCTCAACACCGAAACTGAATCAATGGTAGAAACCTTTGCACCGACATCCATCGCGAAGGCCCAATTAAGAAAAGCAATCCTTCTCATCCATCCGCTGGGTCTTTGAAATATAACCCACTCTGCTAGAAAATAATCTGACGCACATCGCCACTCAATCTGTTGCGTTTTCTGGCGTAGCCCATAGTGCAATAGTCTACAATAACCCAACACCGAGGCAGCCAGTCTACACCCCAACATCATATACAAAATCTAACATGCCAAGCAAAGAAAGATCCACTCGGGCCTCCAAATCCCAGTAGCCGCTAAACGGTGCCAATACACACGACCTACAACCACCATATAGTTTGTACATGAGAACGCCTAGTCTCCAACTCCATATAGCACACGAATCACCATACCTGATCCCAAATTACGTCGTATGAATACATATCACACCTCAAGTACCCAATCATTTCACGAAAGATATTCTAAAGCTCCCTTTTGCCATCAAACAAACTCAACTATCAGCAGTCGTTCTATCAAGAAAGCACCGCAATACTACCAAAGTATCATCAGTCTAATCACCTTACCTTTTTCCTGAGACGTATACTCTCGTCAAATCACTTCCAATTAGCAGTATTATTTCCTTGATTATTTGAGGCTACCCGTTGCCTAGGAGTTTTCATGAACTTCCTTTCAGAATTGAAGTGCAACCTAGCACACGCCAGTCTCGGTCCTCTACAACATACCACATATACCGTACCACCGAAGGATAGCATGAAAACTTTTACCTCCCTTTCGAGCCACAGAAATCCATGTACTCAACTAGTCAAGAACTTTCCATTGGCCCCATCTAGAAGAAAAATCATTACACATCCCATGCTCCGCATGACCATAGAAAATATACATCTCCAAACCGCGGTAGAAACCATCAAGAACTCTCTGATTTCCCTTTGCTGAAATCAGACCTGCCAGGACTGAATCCTTATAACTCGACCAAGCTAAACAAGCCATCAAAACCAAAGAGCATTGCTGCAAAATACCTGCAAGGGCTCATTACCTCGAACACATACGAAGAATTAATCATATCCTTACCATACCGATTCGGTCTACTATCAAGCTATTCCATCTATCTAAGTTCCCTTCTGATTCCTCATCAACTTGTTATTTCCCCCTTGTTGTAGCACAAAAGTTCCTCAACCCAGGCTCACTACACGAGAACCGAGCACAAGACCACACTGTCTAAGACCCATTAGCCACTGAATCCTCTCTCAAATATTCCCAAAAACACCACATTCCAAAATACTTTACTCTGAAGAACTTCCTGCGAATCTAAGTTCGTTACCTTTATTTCCAGATACTGATACATAGAATACCATAATTAACATAAAAATACCACAAGTCTTGACCTTTTCCAATGAAAACACAGTCTCTGACCACATACACAACCTTAAGACACCTGATTGTTACATGTAGAATCTTGAACACATTAAAATCATTCTCAAGAGCCATGTACTTCTTATTCAAATTGCAATTTACCTGATAAAACGAGCTTAACCACATGTGCCTCATTCGAACTCTGACACCGCAGAATGTGAACTCATCCCAATACAAACATACATCTTCCTGCTCCATGCATCGAATATTCCTTACCAACAACAGCTTAAGACATCCTCTGATTCTCACACATCTACGAAGCACCATATAACCTTTGTCAAAATTTTGCTTCACTCGTTCCATCCTTGGCTCAATTTTCGCAACCAGAACTGATTCGCTAGCATGCCTCGAACCAGAACTAACATAGCATATGACCGTACAATTAGCTAATTAATAGCAAACTCCCCAACTTGGCTCGAAGGAATATATCAAGACACACTCAACAATTCAAAACACTTTTACTATAATGATGCCACAACACCATAGTGAGATTAAACTCAAATCATTTACAAGTTTGTGAAAACACAGATCATCGAGTACTGTAATCCTCTACAAATCTCGCATTCATCCCCACATCAGTTGAGTTCACACTCTTAAGCGACCTGAATTTTTTTTAAAATTTCAACACGTACCCTTGAATTACACATGAGATCTTCTAACATACACATACGGATCATACCACTTAAGAACACTCCATAGGAGATAACCCACCCGCTTCGCCTTAATTTAGTATTTCTGCATACCTTCCACCGTCATACACATTACACAGTCATTGGGTCTTCCTGGGTCTGAACTCATACCGCCACATGAAATGCACTTCACTCCCCAACTAGGAGACATAAAAATATTCTTCACCCACCCATAACTCGGGCTACATATCAGATCACAATAGGAATCGAACACTTAACGGTTCATCTATTATCCAGCAGACTTCTTCGTCACTACATAGTCATATAGATACATCTCGCAGTACTAACATACTCATCACATGGATATACAACCGTCATTCCGGCTAATAGGGACAATACCGAACATATAAATTCAAAACACTTGCTTACACAATCAGCACCTCGGTGCTCAAGCCATAGGCAAAGATCTGGCCTTAAGTCCTCCAGACTGTCCCAACATCAAACTCACAGAGATCACATCTCGACCCTTTATCGAGGAATCACAAGCCATCAAGGCACATCTGATATTGAGCGCTCATGCGCGCATACAAACGCGTGGAAGGAATTTCAAAAGTTTCTTTTCAAGCTGAATCAAGAATGCACGATAAGAATTCAAGAATGTGAAGTTTTCCTAGATGTTTTGCAGTCTCTCGAGGATATATACAAATGTCTCCATACCGATCCACGAGACTCTACTAAACCTGCTCATGACTCGTGAGACCTAGTAACCTAGGCTCTGATACCAACTTGACATGACCCAAACCCCGCTCCGGTCGTGATAGCGCCTCTCGTGAAGACAAGGCCAGACAACTAACCCTATTTGCCTCTTTCAAAAAAATAGATAAACATGGATATACAACTTTAAAGATGATTCTATAATATTACTTAGCGGAAGTACAACCAAACACAGCCCAAACCGGGGTGTCATAAGTCACGAGCATCTATAAGAATAAAATTCCACCTTACAAGTCTAGAAATACGCTGAACAGTAATAGTGAATAACATAGAAAGACAGGGGTGTTGCGAACGGTGGCAGTCACCTCGCTAAAACCTCTACAACTCTGCCTCCACGTAGCCAATACCCACTACCGGGTGAATAAATACTTGCAACTACACGCGCGGTGCATGGAGTAAAGTGAGTACTCCAACTGAGTGAGTAATAAAAGTAAATAACAACTGAGCAGTGAGAAATCACGTAAAGCAAACCATCATGTTATACAGAAGCAGTTAAAACCCCTTTGGGAGAAAGCATTGAAGCTATAAAACCTTCAGAAACATCTTAGCTCAATTTAAAACCCCTTTTGAAAATTACTTTTTCAACAGTTATGCAAATGGATGTAGAAACAAATAGTGCAGATAAGCACAGAAGTCTGCCTCTCAGGCACGACACTCGGTTATCAGATAATACCAGAACAATAGGTGAATTTTTCAAGAAAAAGCACAACAACATATAATAGCAGACAAATGAAATAAGGTAAACACATCAAACAGTACCGGTACCGCTGCGGCATGCAGCCCGATCCATTTAACGTTGACGGTGCTCATAGGGGGTGTGTATCCGGAGGGGCTCCTACAGCCCAAGCGCAATATCAAGCCATCTCGTGGAATCAATCAGGCTCTCGGCCTCAATATTAATATAGTACCGCTGCGGCGTGCAGCCCGATCCATAGGTATCCTCACAATACAAGCCTACAGCCTTACTCAGTCAACAAAATCACATAAGCCACTCGGGCAATAATAAAGTATGATGCTCAGCCCAAAACATTTTATGGAAATATCATTTTGAGTATTTAAGGCATAATAACTTGGCCGAGTCTTTAAAATAGTGGAAAATACATGACTGAGTCCAAATACATGATTAAATCAGTGAGGAATTATCAACAACAATCCCCAAAGGGTTCAAATATTTGGCACAAAGCCCAAATATATCAATCAACCCAAATTATGATGATAACAAGTAATTTCAATCAAATACGCAGTAAATTCATCAATCGGGATGGACCGAGTCACAATCCCCAATGGTGCTCTACCCCACGCTCGCTATCCGGCGTGCAAGTCACCTCAATACAGAACTATGATGTGCAAGTCCGAGGTTTCAAACCCTCAAAATATAATTTACAATCATTACTCAACTCGAATCGGCAAAATTTGTAGCTCGCGATGCCTTTTCCCCTAAAATCGGCCTCCACGCGCGTCGAATCTAACCAAAATCAGAGCGAATACATCACAATATGCCACTGGGACAATACTCAATCAAAAATAATCGAAAAATAGCAAGAATCTCGAAATTTGCAAAATCCAAGCACCGGGCCCACTTCTCGAAATAAGAAAATCTAACATTAATTTATTCCTCATCTCATCACGAGTCCATACATATCAAATTTACCAAAATCCGAGCTCAAATGCTCCCTCAAACCTCAAATTTTCTTTCTCTTAAGTTCAAGCTCTAACCTCCATTTTGACCTCTAATTCCTTGATTTTTCACCCTTAATTCATGTAATAACACACTAGATTTATTTTTTAGGCTCAGAATACCTTACCTCAATGAAGTCCCTTGATTCCCTCTCCAAAATTGAACAAAAACCTCCAAGTCCAAAGTGAAAATGTTGAGTTCTTTCATAACTTCGCGAAGATAGAATTTAATACCTCTGAACATACCTTTTCGCTTCTGTGATAATATTGTCGATTCTGCGACACCGCTTTTGCGGATTCTCTTCCGCTTCTGCGGTCCACATATCCGCTTCTACGGAAACTCCCCAGGCTCCATTTTTCGGTTCTGCGATTATACCTTCGCTTCTGCGATCAATTTCCGCAAGACCGAAAACACCATATACCAGACCCTTCAACAGTCTTTAAACTCCAAATTTCATCCCGCTAGCCATCTGATATCACCTCGAGGCCCCTGGGACATCAACCAAAAGTACCAACACATCTTAAAACATTATTCAAACTTGCTCCAATCATCAAAACATCTCAACTAACACCAAAATCATCAAATTACATCGAATTCAAGCCTAAGTTCTTCAAAAACTTCCGAAACAGGCATTCGATAAAAAACCCAACCAAATCACCTCCGAATAACCTGAAATTTTGCACACACATCCAAAATCACCTAACGAAGCTACTACAACTCTCGGAATTCCATTCCGACCCTCAGATCAAAATCTCACCTATCAACCGAAATTCGCCGAAATACTAACTTTGCTAATTCAAGCCTAATTCTACACCGGGCCTCCAAAATCCATTCTCATCACACTCCTAAGTCACAAATCATCACCTGAATCACCGAAAATCACATCTGAGCCCTATAACTCATAAGTCAACCTCCGGTTAACTTTCCAAACCAAGCTTTCTTTAAAGAGACTAAGTGTCTCGTCTTCTACCAGAACCAATCCCAATAAACTCTAACACGCCAAATAATGATAATGAAACATGAAGAATCATATAATGGGGGAAACGGATCGATAACTCATGAGAAGACGGGTCAGGTCATCACATCCTCCCTAACTTAAACAAACGCTCATCCTTGAGTGTACCCAGAGTTATCCTAGAAGCCACCCAATAGCTGGATGACCTTACCAAGCATATACCAAGGGGTGATCCCACTTCACCCTATCTCACATAGGTCTGATAACACAATATAGCTGAAATTTCACAATCCATCTAGTCCATAAACCATAGAACCACATTGCACTTTCCGAAATCATACACAAGATCAGAACCTCACATCTATACTCAGAATGAGCCCGAACCAGCTGTAATAAATCATACCTGCAACCTCAGGTGTAATCATATGATATACTACATAACCCAAACACTCGAAATGATAACTTCTATTCACAGCAGTTGCCCACAACACCCGAATACCAGTAGAAAATCTCTTATCAACTAAGGTTTTATTCCAACATTTTCATATACTGCCAACGATAATTGAAACACGCAATAACCGTAACCATTTCTCAGATCAACAATTCATGAAGCCACTTCCCTTTTGACTAATACATCAACAGATTCCGAGTTGAACCTCGATATTTTCCTTCCAACAAGCTGAACCCAACTCCGTTCATATTCATCAGTGACCCCAACGATCACCTCGAATCCAACACACCATTCTGGTGATATGACACCTCAATACAGGCCTAAGCCACAAACTGGATAATAGGCGCACCAATAAGAACGGTCTGAACATACTCAAATCATGAAAAATGGCTCAGACAAAAGAACTGTATCTCAAGCTCTACAGTACCATCACAACACAAGGCTGAGACCCCGTCTCACATAATAGAAATACAACACCTGAATCTACCCCAAAAGGTCATATCTCCACATGGCCTCGCTACAATGCGCGCTCATATCCCAAACACTGTCACACATGAAACACCTCAAGTCACTATGCTCAAAATCGACAACCACGCACAGTTCGATGTCTGAAACCAAAGCAATTCATTACACCCATGGTGAAACACATAACATACAACACTCAACCTAATAGGTCATAATCAATACTCCATTTACCGAGCAACACCCAACTACTCTTCCCGCTCGACTTTCACTATGAATCCCCAATAGAACCATGTGCCCATAACTAGAGAATCATAACTCTCGCAGCACAAAACCAATTTATAGACCTCCCCAGATCATTAACAAGCTCACTAACGATCGAATAAACCTATCCCTTAACAATAAAATTTTGGGGCCAACGAAGATGACTCAAGCTAAACACATATCCACAGCGGCCTACCAACGAACTCATTACCAAGTAGCCTGAAGCTGATCTTTCAACTACTATAACTCCTGTCGGAGCTGTACGATACGGTGCCCGGCACCAAATCAATACTAAAATCCATAACCTTGCCCAGCGGCATGCCCGGCCACAAGAAATGCATTCGAAAAGTCCCTCAACACTGGAACTAAATCAATGGTAGAAACCTTTGCACTGACATCCATCGCGAAGGCCCAATTAAGAAAAGCAATCCTTCCCAATCGTCCGCTGGGTCTTTGAAATATAACCCACTCTACTAGAACATAATCTGACGCACCTCACCACTCAATCCATGGCATTTTCTGGCATAGCCCATAGCGCAATAGTCTAGTATAACCCAACACCGAGGCAGCCAGTCTACACCCTAATATCATATCCAAAATCTAACATACCAAGCAAAGAAAGATCCACTCGGGCCTCCAAATCCCAGTAGCCACTAAACGGTACCGATACACACTACCCACAAACACCACAAAGTCTGTACATGAGAACTCCCAGTCTCTAACTCCATATAGCACACGAATCACCATACCTGATCCCAAATTCCACCGTATGAATACATATCACACCTCAAGTACCCAATCATTTCACGAAAGATATTCTAAAGTTCCCCCGGGCCATCAAACAAACTCAGATATCAGCAGTTCATCTAACAAGAAAGCACCACAATACTACCGAAGTATTATCAGTCTAATCACCTTACTTTTTTCCTGAGACGTATAGTCTCGTCAAATCACTTCCAATTAGCAGTATCATTTCCTTGATTATCTGAGGCTGCCCGTTTCCTAGGAGTTTTTATGAACTTTCTTTCAGAACTGAAATATAACCTAGCACACGCCATTATCAGCCCTCTATAACATACCACATATACCGTGCCATCCAAGGATAACATGAAAACTTTTTCCTCCCTTCCGAGCCACAAAAATCCACGTACTCAACTAGTCAAGAACTTTCCATTGGTCCCATCTAGAAGAAAAATCGCTACACATCCTATGCTCTGCATGTCCATAGAAAATATACATCTCCAAACCACGGTAGAAACCATCAAGAACTCTCCGATTTCCCTTTGCACAAATCAGACCTGCCAGAACTGAATCCTTCTAACTAGACCAAGTTAAACAAGCCATCAAACCCCAAGAGAATTACTACAAAATACTTGCAAGGACTCATTACCTCGAATACATACGAAGAATTAATCATATCCTTACCATACCGATTCGGTGTACTATGAAGCTATTCCATCTATCTAATTTCCCTTCCGATTCCTCAGCAACTTGAAGTTCTCCCTTGCTATAGCACCACAATTCCTCAACCTAGGCTCACTACATGAGATCTGAGCATAAGACCACATTGTGTAAGACCTATAACCCATTGAATCCTCTCTCAAATATTCCCAGAAACACCACATTCAAAAATACTCTACTCTGAAGAACTTCCTGCGAATCTAAGTTCGTTACCTTTACTTTCCAGATACTGATACATAAAATCCCATAATTAACATAAAAATACCACAAGTCTTGACCTTTTCTAATGAAAACACAGTCTCTGACCACATACACAACCTTAAGACACCTGATTGTTACATGTAGAATCTTGAACATATTAAAACCATTCTCGAGAGTCATTTACTTCTAATCCAAACTGAAATTTACCTTATCAAATGAACTTAACCACACGTGCCTCATTATCACTCTCACACCGCAGGATGTGACCTCATCCCAATATAAACATATATCTTCCTGCTCCATGCACCGAGCATTCATTACCAACAACAACTTAAGACATCCTTTGATTCTCACACATCTATGAAGCACCATATAACCTTTGTCAAAAAATTTATTCACTCGTGCCAACCTCGGCTCAATTTTCGCAACCAGAACTGATTCGCTAGCATGCCTCGAACCGGAACCAACATAGCACATGACCGTACAATTAGCTAAGTAATAGCAAACTCCCCAACTTGGCTTGAAGCCATTTATCAAGACACACTCAACAATTCATAACATTTTTACTCTAATGATGCCACAACACCATAGTGAGATTAAACTCAAATCATTTACAAGTTTGTGAAAACACATATCATCTAGTACTGTAATCCTCTACAAATCTCGCATGCATCCCCACATCTGTTGAGTTCACTCTCTTAAGAGACCCAAATTTTTTTTAAAATTTCAATGCGTACCCTTCAATTACACATGAGATCTTCTAACATACACATAAGGATCATACCACTTAAGAACATTCAGCAGGAGATAACCCACCTGCTTTGCCTCAATTTAGTATTTTTGCATACCTTCCACCGTCATACATGTTACATAGCCATTTAGTTTTCCTGGGTCTGAACTCATACCGCCACATGAAATGTACTTCACTCCCCAACTAGGAGACACAAAAATATTCTTCACGCTCCCATAACTCGGGCTACACATCATATCACTATAGGAATTGAACACTTAACGGTTCATCTATTATCCAGCAGACTTTTTCGTCACTATCAAGTCATATAGATACATCTCGTAGTACTAACATACTCATCACATGGATATCCAATCGCCATTCCGACTAATAGGGACAATACCGAACATATAAGTTCAAAACACTTGCTCACACAATCAGCACCTCGGTGCTCAAGCCATAGGTAAAGATCCGGCCTCAAGTCCTCCAAACTGGCCCAATATCAAACTCATAGAGATCACATCTCGCCCCTTGATCGGGGAATCACAAGCCATCAAGGCATATTTGATACTGAGCGCTCATGCACGCATACAAATGCGTGGAAGGAATTTCAAGAGTTTCTTTTCAAGCTGAATCAAGAACACACGATAAGAATTCAAGAATGTAAAGTTTTCCTAGAAGTAAATAATAACTGAATAGTGAGAAATCACGTAAAGCAAACCATCACGCTATACAGGAGCAGTGAAAAAACCTTTGGGAGAAAGCAGTGAAGTTATAAAACCTTCAAAAACATATTTGATCAGTTTAAAACCCCTTTTGAAAATGACTTTTTCAACAGTCATGTAAATAGACGGAGAAACAAATAGTGCAGATAAGCACAGAAGTCTGCCTCTCAGGAACCGCACTCGGTTATCAGATAATACCAGAACAATAGGTGAAGTTTTCAAGAAGAAGCACAACAGTATGTAATAGCAGACAAATGAAATAAGGTAAACACATCAAACAATACTAGTACCGCTGTGGCGTGCATCCCGATCCGTATACTGCTGCGGCATGCAGCCCGATCCATTTAATGTCGAAGGCGCTCACTAGGGGTGTATACAGACTCCGGAGGGGCTCCTACAGCCCAAGCGCAATATCAAGCCATCTCGTGGCATCAATGTGGCTCTTGACCTCAATATCAATATAGTATCGTTGCGGCGTGCAACCCGATCAATAGGTATCCTCACAATATAGGCCCTCGGCCTTACTCAGTCAACAAAATCACGTAAGCCACTCGGGCAACAATAAAATATGATACTCAGCCCAAAACATTTTATGGAAATATCATTTCGAGTATTTAAGGTATAATAACTTGGCTGACTCTTTAAAACAGTGGAAAATACATGACTGAGTTCAAATACATGATTAAATCAGTGAGGAATTATCAACAACAATCCCAAAGGGTTCAAATAATTGGCACGAATCCCAAATATAGCAATCAGCCCAAATTATGATGATAACAAGAAATTTCAGTGAAATACGCAGTAAATTCATCAATCAGGATGGATCGAGTCACAATCCCCAACGATGCTCTACCCTACGCTCGCTATCTGGCGTGCAAGTCACCTCAATACAGCACTATGATGTGCAAGTCCGGGGTTTCAAACCCTCAAAATATCATTTACAATCATTACTCACCTCGAACCGGCAAAATCTCTTTCTCGCGATGCTTTTGCCCCTCAAATCAGCCTCCACGTGCGTCGAATCTAACCACAATCAGAGCGAATACATCACAATATGCCACTAGGACAATACTCAATAAAAAATAATCAAAAAATTGCAAGAATATCGAAATTTGCAAAACCCGAGCCCCGGGCCCACGTCTCGAAAAGCATTAAATTTAACATCAATGGATTCCTCATCTCCTCACGAGTCCATACATATCAAATTTACCAAAATCCGAGCTCAAATGCTCCCTCAACCCTCAAATTTTCTTTCTCTTAAGTTCAAGCCCTAACCATCATTTTTGACCTCTAATTCCTTGATTTTTCTCCCTTAATTCATGTAATAACACACTAAATTTATGTTTTAGGCTCAGAATTGCTTACCTCAATGAAGTCCCTTGATTTCTTCTCCAAAATCGCACAACAACCTCCAAGTCCGAAGTGAAAATGTTGAGTTCTTTCAAAAATTCACAAAGATAGAATTTAATACCTCTGAACAGACCTTTTCGCTTTTGCGATAATATTGTCGCTTCTGCGACACCGCTTTTGCGGATTATCTTCCGCTTCTTTGGTTCCTCCAATTTTGCCCTCGCACAAGTGAGACCGCTTCTGCGGTCCACATGTCCGCTTCTGTGGAAACTCCCCAGGCTCCACCTTTCGCTTCTGCGACTATACCTTTGCTTCTGCGGTCCATTTCTGCAGAAGCAGAAACACCAGATACCAAACCCTTCAGCAGTCCTTAAACTCCAAATTTCATCCCGCTAGCCATCCGACATCACCCTGAGGCCCCTGGGACCTCAACCAAATGTACCAACACATCTTAAAACATTATTCAAACTTTCTCCAATCATCAAAACATCTCAACTAACACCAAAATCATCAAACTACATCGAATTCAAGCCTAAGTTCTTCAAAAACTTTCGAAACACGCATTCGATCAAAAACCCCACCAAATCACCTCCGAATAACCTAAAATGTTGCACACACATCCAAAATCACCTAACAAAGCTACTGCAACTCTCTGAATTCCATTCTGACCCTCGGATCAATATCTCACCTATCAACCGGAATTTGCCGAAATACTAACTTCGTCAATTCAAGCCTAGTTCTATACTGGGCCTCCAAAATCCATTACGATCACACTCCTAAGTCAGAAATATCCCCCGAAGCAACCGAATCACCGGAAATCACATCTGAGCCCTATAACTCATAAGTCAACCTCTGGTTGACTTTCCAAACCAAGCCTTCCTTAAAGAGACTAAGTGTTTCATCTTCTACCAGAACCAATCCAAATCAACTCTAATACGGCGGGTCGTCACAGAAGATTCCTTATGAGTTACTTAAAGGGAGAAAACCAAATATATCCCATCTTAGGGAATTTGGATGCAAGTGTTTTATGCATAATAATGGAAATGACTCCCTAGGTAAGTTTGATCCCAAAAGTGATGAGGGATTATTCTTAGGATATTCTTCACATAGAAAAACTATAAAGTGTTCAATAAAAGAACTTTGTTTGTAGAATAAAGTGTGCATGTAGTGTTTGATGAAACTAACATTCTTTCTGAGAGACAAGAACAAGAAGATGAAGCTATTGGGATAGTAAAAGATTTGACTGAAGTATCAACTCAAGCTAAAGTGGCACTAAAATAAGGAACAAGTGATGGAATAGATTCTTCCATCCAGAGCAACCTAACAGGGGGAATTAATCAAAGAGGAACTAAAACCAATCCTCTAAAGGAACCTATTCATAACCATGTTCCTCAGCAACAGAACATGGGAGAAACATCAAGCAAAAATCAGTTGGTTGTGAAACTTTACAAGTATCAAAGTTCTCATTCTATTGAGAACATAATTACTGATCCAACCTCTGGAGTCAAAACTAGATCACAATTAAAGAATCTGTGTGCTTTTGATGCTTTCATATCTCTTATTGAACCTAAAAATGTTGTTGAGGCTTTGCAGAATGCAGATTGGGTAAATGCAATGCAAGATGAACTCAATCAGTTTGAGAGAAGTCAAGTTTGGCATCTAGTTCCAAGACCCAAGGACGGATCAATAATTGGCACAAAATGGGTCTTCAGAAACAAAATTGATAAAGATAGAACAGTTTCAAGAAACAAGGTAAGACTGGTGGTCCAAGGTTACAGCCAAGAGGAGGGTATAGATTATGATGAGACTTTTGCTCTAGTTGCAAGACTAGAGGCAATAAGATGCCTCATACCTTTGCACCACACATGGAATTCACTCTTCATCTGATGGATGTCAAAAGTACTTTCCCGAATGGCTACCTAAAAGAAGAAGTGTTTGTTAAAACCCCTCATAAGGTTTGAGAGCAAGAAATGTCCCGAACATGTGTACAAATTAAACAAGTCTCTCTATGGACTCAAGAAGGCTCCTAGAGCTTGGTATGAACGATTGTCAAAATTTCTGCTTGAACATGGATACAAAAGAGGTTAAATTGACAGTATTCTATTCTTGAGGGAAAAGGGTAGGGATATTTTTGTGGTACAAATATAAGTTGATGACATAATTTTTGGGGCAACCACTGACAAACTGAGTAAAGATTTTGCCAAATTAATGGGGAGTGAGTTTGAAATGAGTATGATGGGTGAGCTTAATTTTTTCTTAGGCTTACAGATCAAACAAATCTCAAATGAAACCATGATCCATCAACATAAATATGCAAAGGAGCTGATTAAAAAGTTTAAAATGGATGAATCAAAAGAAATAGACACCCCCATTGCAACTGCACTAAATTAGATATAGATGAACCTGGTTCATTTGTTGATCAGAAGTTGTATAGGGGTATGATTGGTTCACTTCTGTACCTTACTGCCAGCAGACCTGACATAGTTTTCAATGCAGGGCTTTGTGCTCGCTTTCAGGCTAATCCAAAGGAGTCTCACTTGACTGTTGTCAAGAGGATACTGAGATATTTGAAAGGCACTACTGGCCTGTCTTTGGTACCCTAAAGGTAGTAATTTCAACCTAGTAGGGTATGCGCTGATTATGCAGCTTTCCTTGTGGATAGGAAAAGCACCTCATGTACGGATCATTTTCTTGGTTCATGTCTTGTATCATGGCCCACTAAAAGAAAACTTGAGTGGCCTTATCCACTGTTGAGGCTAAATATGTTGTTGTTGCCTCTGCTTGTGCTCAATTGTTGTGGATCAAACAGCAACTAGTAGATTTTGGCATAGAAGTTGGTTGCATTCCCATCTTCTATGATAACACTAGTGCTATAAGTATGACAAAGAACCATGTTCATCATAAGAGGAATAAGCACATAGATGTTAGACACCACTTCTTAAGAGATAACTATGAGAAATGATTGATCTCCATAGAATTCTGTGCTAGTGATAAATAAATTGCTGATATCTTGACAAAAACAGTGAGTATAGAAAACTTTGAGAGGAACAGGTTGGAATTAGGGATGATTAAGATCATCTAATAGGACCAGTTCAAAATGCACTATGGAAAAAAATGAAAAACAATTTGGCTAGGAAATCTGCACTTGTGTAAATATCTAGATTAATTTTTACTCAACTTCATACTGTAATTAGTATATGATAACTAGGGAACATGATGCATTTTACACTCCTTTATGTTCAAGTTTTGATTAGAAATGTGTACAAAATAGTCCCAAAAGGCTCACAAGTTGTGCTTGATTGCAGGTTTGATCAACAAGGTGACAAGGTGTCAAAGATCAACTCAGAAAGGAGTGACACTTCCATAAGTACCAAGACAAAGACAAATCTTAGGCAAAAAAGGTCCAGTGCGGCCACACACCATTCTGTGCGATCCGCACAAGTGAGGTTCAGAGAGGCTGATACTCAGACAAAAAGGCAATGCAGTCCCTAGTAGGATCAATGTGGCTGCACTCGATTTAGTGCGGCCCGCAGAGAGAAGGTTCATATAGTTTCCAAGTCCTGGTTTGAAGACCAATGCAGTCTGCTCTCCATTTCATGCGGACCACACTAGAAGCCACCGCGGCCGCACTCAATTTTGTACGGTCTGCATTGCCCAAGTTTAGAGAGCAGTTTAGTCAAGTTCAGAACCCTAGTGAAGCCGTACGTGATCTTGTGCGGTCCGCACTAACCTCGCAGGGATATTTTTGTTCAGATTTGTCAACTTAGTATAAATAGCTTCTTTTCCATTTTTAGGTCAGGAAAATAGTTAGTACTGAAGGTTCCGCTCGTGACTTCAAATATTTTAGTTATTTTGAGTAATTTTAGTTGTATTTCACTATTGAATCTTCAAGTTTAATTTAGAAATTAATTAATATGAGTTTTTCTTCATCTATTTCTTTGTTTTCTTCTCTAATTATGAGTAGCTAGACCTATAAGCTAGGGTTGTGGCTCAACCCCAGTGTGGGTAATTGATGAGTCTTTTGTTTTAGGGCTTGATTGACTATGGGTGTTTGATATTTGGACTATTGTCATGTTTAATTGCTGAATTAGTGGTTGCAAACACTAGTTTGTGTTTTGTTGATTTTGGCTCTTCTTGAGAAAGAGAGCCTAAGTCTCTGAAATTGGTCTAACAAGTAATTGGGGCGTACTCAAGAGATTGATAGCCCAATTAGAGGATTAAACCTAGATATAGTAATATCCGACTTGAACCCTGATTGCTTGTGCAAATTTGCATACCCAATTGGTCTTGAGAAAGTCAATTTGGGCAAAATCACTCTAACAACCGAGAGGTATAGAGTGAGTTGAATCGAGAAACGGTTATATCATACTTCCCAAATATGTCAATCTAGCTTTAAACTCAAAAATCCATCAATTGACCACCTAGGAGGAAGTCACTACCCTAGTGCCTTTTAATCATTGGAACAACCCGTAATAGTTTAACCTTAGCTTACTTTAGTTTAATTGAGCATTGTAGTTTTATAAAATTAGAATCATAATCAAAACCAAAAATGTGTACAAGTGCAATTAAGAGCAAAAACACAACTCCGCTTTAGATAGACACCCGACTCCAATATCTAGCTCCCAGTGGAAATATATCCCGACTTTAATTGGGTAAAAGTTGCTTCGACCTCTCTCGCTACTCAATAGTAGTGTAGGGTTGGTCTTGATCACTTTTTGGCACCGTTGCCGGGGAGGTAACGGTTTTGTCTATCTATCTAAATAGTTTTGTTCTTATTTCTTTTTTTGTTACTAATTAGTGTGTGTCACAACTTCAGGTACAATATGGCATTAAATGCTAATGACCCTCTTAGAAACGTGCTTGTGGGGAGGAGGTTGATGATATTGGAGAGGATGAGGTTCCTCTTGTACCTCCAGGACAACGAAGAGTCTGCCAGGCGAATGTTAATGAAAATATTCCAGACCCTCCTCTTGAACCTCCAAGAGCGGTTCTTCAAGTTCTCCCGAACCAAGTCTATGCAAGTGCAATTGTCCCACCCCGGATCCGGGCGGGTAATTTCCAAATTACTAATGTGATGCTGATGTTGTTGGAGCAGTGTGGGTACTTTACGGGCGCTGCCACTCAAAATACTTACAAACATCTCAAGGAGTTCGTGGATACTTGTTGGGAGAGCAACCAAACTAATGTGTTCGAGGATGCACTCCAGTTGAGACTCTTCCCATTTTCACTTAAAAGGAAGGTGTTAGATTGGCTTGAGCAACTTCCCAATCATTCCATCACTATTTGGGATAAGTTGGCAGACAAGTTTATTGCAAAGTTCTTCTCACCAGGGCATATGGCTGCATTACTGGTTGACATCTTGGATTTCAAATAGAAGCCCACCGAACCATTACATGAGATTTGGGAGAACCATGGTGAAGGAATACCCCAATAATGATATTATGGAGAATATGTTGCAACAAACTTTCAACTGGGGCATCAACATAACAAATCAATGCATAGTGAATCAACTTGTTGGGGGTAATTTCATGAATGATGTATGATGAAGCTTGTGTCATTCTTGACGAGATGCCTGACACGTCCTCCGCTTGGCAAAGTAGAGCCAATGTGCCCCAGGGTGACCCTACAGTCACTCATTTGCACAAAGAACTACATGATCATGGGCAGGCGATAACTGAATTGACAACAACCATGAACCAACTAGCAAAGGCACAGTTGCAACAAGTCCAAAATCCTCACCAAGTGAATTCCATGGAGGGTGTTAACATGTTAGTGAACCAAAGAAGACAAAGAGGTCAACAGAACCAAGGGAATTCAGATCAATTTGACAATGATGGTGGTGGATTTCAAGATGATGGATATGATGGGCAAAATGAAAAGGTACAGTATGTGAATAATTATCAAGGCCAAATAGGCAATTCTTCCAACCAATAGCAACATTGGAGATCTCAAGGCAATTGGGGTAATCAACAACAAGTCAACGACAACTAGAACAATCACTAACAAGGGAACAACAATTGGGCAAACAATAATCAAAATCCAAATTGGGGTAATCAAAATAATAATTGGAGCAATCAAGAAAACCGGGGCAACTACAACAACCAGGGTGGATGGAACAACAACTAGGGAAATCAGGGGCAAGGCTTTCAAAGGCCAACAATGTACCAACAACCGAGCAATCCACCCCCTTTTCCATCCCAGGGTCCTAGTTATTCTAGCAATGATATGGGTAGAATTGAAATAATGTTCAAACAAATGATGAAGAAGAATGCAGATTCAGATGCTCAGTTATCTTCTCACAATACTTCCATTAGAAATTAGGAGGTGCAGCTAGGCCAAATCTCTCAGTCTTTGAATACACGCCCTAAGGGTGCTCTACAAAGTGATACGGTAGTGAACCCGAAGGATGGGAACAATCATTTATGGCGGAAACTACTAGGAGTGGACGAGGAGGTTATGTGAATTCTTCCAAACAAAAGCAAGTATTCGGTGACAAAGTTGAGTTACAAGAAGATGAAGTTCCTTTGGTGGTTGAGAATGTGGTTGATGAAAATGTGAACAGAGAAGTGAGGATTGATATTCAAGACGCCGAGGTGGAAACGCAAGATGACGTCAACCCATCTAGGGAACACGTAATAGAAATGTCGGAGCCGGTTGTGTCAAAATACAAGTCACACTTGCCTAGGCCACCTCCTCATTATCCTAAAAGGCTAGCCAAGCAAAAAAATGAGAATCAGTTCAAAAAGTTCATTGACATGATGAAGAGCTTATCAATTAATGTGCCTTTGGTGGAGGCTTTAGAGAAAATGCCTTGTTATGCTAAATTCATGAAAGATTTGGTGACAAAGAAAAGATCCATGGACTGTGAAACTATCAAGATGACCCACCAAATTTGTGGTATAGCACATTCAATGGCTCCAAAGTTGGAGGATCCCGGTGCTTTCACTATCCCTTGCACTATTGGAAGTGCAGACTTTGCTAAAGCTTTATGTAATTTAGGGGAAAGCATCAACTTCATGGCCTACTCAGTTTTCAAGACATTGGGTATTAGGCCACAGAGGACAACTTCCATGAGATTGCAAATGGCGAATAGATCAATGAAGCGACCATTGGATATTGTTGATAATGCGCTTGTCTAGGTGGACAAATTTATCTTGCCAGCTAATTTTGTGATCTTGGATTGTGAGGTAGAATATGAAGTCCCGATCATATTGGGTAGACCTTTCCTTGCTACGGGGAAGGCTCTAGTTGATGTGGAAGCAGGGAAACTCACTTTTCGGGTGGGTGATGAAAAGGTAGTCTTTCATATGTGCAAGTCAATAAAGCAGCCCAATTTTACCGAAGTGTGCTCATTTGTGGATCTTGTCACGGCTGTGATAATTGATGATACTAGTAAAATGATAAATGTGGGAGACCCTCTGGAGGCCGTATTATTAAATCTTGATGTCAATGATGATGAGGGTCGAGTGGAGTGTTTGAATGCTTTACATGGAATGGGCTCTTATTCTTATGAGCCTAGAATACTCTTTTTAGATCTTGAAAATAGAAAGACTCCTCCAACAAATCCTTCAATTGAGCAACCTTCAGTGTTGGAGTTGAAGCCATTTCCTCCACACCTCAGGTATGAATTCTTAGGCCCTAGTTCAATTTTACCACTTATTCTTTCCTCTTTTCTTACTAACATGCAGGTAGATGCCACATTGGCGGTTCTCAAAAAGCGAAAGAAGGCAATTGGATGGACTTTAGTTGATATGCGGGGAATAAACTTCGCCTTCTGTATGCACATGATTATTCTTGAATCTGATGTAAAACCATCCTTGGAACATCAAAGGAGGTTGAACGAGGGAATGCAAGAAGTTGTGAAAAAGGAGGTCATCAAGTGGTTAGATGCTGGGGTTATGTACCCTATCTCTGACGTCTCGTGGACTTCACTGGTGCAGTGTGTGCCGAAGAAGGGTGGTATGACCGTGGTGACCAATGATAACAATGAACTAATTCCTACCTGGCCAGTTACCGGATGGAGGGTATGCATGGACTACCGCAAGCTGAACAAGGTAACCCGCAAGGATTACTTACCATTGCCTTTCCTTGACCAGATGCTTGATCATCTTACTGGCCATGCTTTCTATTGCTTCTTGGATATATATTCTTGGTACAACCAAATCCTGATTGCCCCGGAGGATCAGGAGAAGACTACATTTACTTGTCCATATAGCACCTTTGCTTTTTCTCGGATGCCTTTCGGGTTGTGTAATGCATCGACGACATTCCAATGGTGTATGATGGCCATTTTCACTGATATAGTGGAAGATATTTTGGAGGTGTTCATGGACGACTTTAGTGTGGTGGGTGATTCATTTGATGAATGTTTGAACTATTTGGATAGAGTGTTGGCCCGTTGTGAAGACACCAATCTTGTACTCAATTTGGAAAAATGCCACTTCATGGTTGAGGAGGGCATAATGTTAGGTCATAAAATTTCAAAGCATGGTATAGAAGTTGATAAGGCCAAAATAGAGATGATTTCAAAGCTTCCTCCCCCCACTTCTGTCAAGGGGGTTAGGAGTTTTCTTGGGCACGCAAGGTTCTACCAGAGATTTATAAAAGATTTTTCGAAAGTAGTGAACCCTTTGTGAAAGCTACTAGAAAAGGATTCCAAGTTTGTGTTTGATGAGGGATGTATGCAAGCATTTGAACTTCTCAAGCTTAAGTTGACCACCACCCCAATCATTACCGCGCCAAATTGGAGTTTGCGTTTCGAGCTCATGTGCAATGCGAGTGACGTTGCGGTTGGGGCAGTTTTGGGTTAAAAAGTTAACAAAATATTTCATCTGGTGTACTATGCGAGCAAGACAATGAATGGGGCTCAAAGGAACTACACGATAACTGAGAAAGAGTTGTTGGATATAGTGTTTGCAATGGAAAAGTTTCGATCGTATCTTATGGTGGCCAAGGTCATTGTGCACACCGATCATGCATCCTTTAGGTACTTGATGACAAAGAAAGACTCTAAAGCTAGGCTGAAGCGATTGGTCTTGTTACTTCAAGAGTTTGTTTTAGAAATTGTGGACCGGAAGGGTAGTGAAAAACAAGTGGCGCACCACTTGTCCCACTTGGAGGGGGAAGGAAGGTCGTGTGATGGTGAGCAGCTACTTTCTGTGTCAATGAGTGATATGTCGTGGTTTGCGTATGTTGCTAACTACCTTGTGATTGGCATCATCCCGTATGAGCACTCTTCTAACCAAAGGAAGAAGCTCAAATGGGATGGTTTGAATTTCTATTGGGATGATCTGTATTTGTTCAAGATTTGCACGGATGGTGTAATCCGAAGCTGTGTTCCAGAGGAAGAGCAATTGAGTATCTTGGAGGCTTGTCATTCCTCTCCCTATGGTGACCATTACGGTGGGTGAGGACTGCTTCCAAAGTTCTTAGTTGTGGTTTTTATTGGCCAACTTTGTACAAAGATGTAAGTGATCTTGTGAATATGTGTGACGAATGTCAAAGAGCGGGTGGAATTTCAAAGAAAGATGAGATGCCTCTCAATACCATTCTTGAGGTTGATATCTTTGATGCATGGGGAATTTATTTTATGGGACGGTTCATTAGCTCGTATGGGAACACTACATTCTAGTGGCAGCTGACTATGTTTCAAAATGGGTCAAGGTCTTGGCTTTTCCCAACAATGAAGCTAGGAGCATGGTTGCATTTCTCAAAAAGAGCATTTTACAAGGTTTGGCACTCCTCGTGCAATCATAAGTGATGGGGTCGCATTTTTGCAATAGAGCTTTCGACACCTTGCTTGCAAAGTATGGTGTCAATCACAAAGTGTCTACTCCTTATCATCCTCAGGAGAGTGGCCAAGTTGAAGTTTCAAATAGGGAAATAGAGAGTATTCTGTCTAAAACGGTCAATGCAAATAGGACTGATTGGTCTAAGAAGTTAGATGATGCTCTATGGTCTTACAGGACTTCTAACAAGACTCTAATTGGTATGTCTCCGAACGGTTGGTGTTTGGGAAAGCTTTCCATCCACCAGTTGAGTTAGATCACAAGGCCATGTGGGTTTTGAGGAAGCTAAATCTTGAATGGGATGTTGCAGCCAATCTTCGTGTGGAGCAGCTTAATAAACTTGATGAATTCCGATTTCATGCCTACTCCAATTCTTCCATGTACAAGGACAAGATGAAGTACCTTCATGATAAATATGCTTGTAAAAATGAGTTCAAAGTAGGTGAACTGGTTCTCTTGTTCAACTCTCGGTTATGTCTATTTCTTGTAAATCTTAAGTCAAAATGGAGTGGACCGTTTGAAGAGGTGAGTGAGACCCCGTTTGGTGCTCTTGATTTGAAGAACAAAAATGGGGAAGTTTTTAGAGTGAATGGGCATAGGGTCAAGCATTACTTGGGAAAAATTGATGACAGCCACGTGGTGGAATTTCTTCATTTCAAATGGTTTGATGGTAAACTGTGTCGTGCCGCGACGTTAAATCAAGCGTTTCTTGGGAGGCAAACCATGTGCTTTTCTTCTTGTTTTTATTTGGTTTTTATTGTAGTATAGAAGTTATTTTTGGACTAACTGGTTGTAAGATGCTACAGAATTGAGTTGATGCAGTGCAGGACATAGAGGAAAAAGTGTTCAGGTCTTTGAAATTTTCAATGCGGACGCACTACATTTAGTGCGGACTGCACTAATGAAGGATAAAAAAGTCTAGCTCTCTGAAGTTTGCCACTGTGGCCGCATTACATTTTTTGAGGTCTGTGGTGGACCACTGCGGCCGCATGGCATTTTGTGCAGACCGTAGTGGCTTGCCTTCTCAAACTTGAAAAATGTTGTATGGTGCGGATCGCAGTCCATTTTGTGCGGTCCGCATTGGGGTAGGTAAGCCGGGCCCCAGGACTCTTTCTATAAATAGTACCTGAGGCCCAACATTTAAACTTTTCAATCCTCTTGCTCTCAAACCTCATAAAATCATTGTTCATCACTAGTCTTGTACAAATTCATCTGCATTTCCTCGATTAATCATCAGTAACTCTTACATCTGGTAATTTTTATTTCTCTTTGATTATTTGATTGATTATTGTCTTTTAATTTTTGTTTTCTTAGCTTCTCTTTTTTTCTTCCTGTATATCTTTTAATTTGGAAGCTTAGGGCAGTTAATTTCTTGTTAAAGTTAGAATTATGTAGTTAAAATCATTGGGCAAACACTTAGGGGCCTTTATTAGGTGTAAAATTGGACTTAAAATCAAAATATATTAAACCCTAGGTTGGTGCAATATCTGGTGCTCAGTGCGGACCGCGATGGAAATCATGCGGTCTGTGGTGCTTTAGTGCGGTCCGCAATGGCATTTTGTGCGGACCGCATTGATGAGTGTCTGTCATATGATCTTTGGGGACTATGGCCGCACTACATTTTATACGGTCCGCATTGGTCCCTGTGCGGCATCACTACATTTTGTGCGGTCCGCATTGCTTGGATACAACGATTGGGTAGTCTGAACCCCGCCTCTGTGCGAACCGCATTACCATTTTGTGCGGTCCGCATTGACCTCTGTGCGACTGCACTCCATTTTGTGCGGTCCGCACTATGTAACATATGCAACTATCTGCAACTATGAACTTAATAGTTGATACTGATACTAACAAGTGTAATTGATGTTGTCTGCAGAGAATGGTGAAACAAAGAGCAAGAGTTCTAAACAACCAGGCAGAGGAGATTCCTCCCGGGGAGGGAAACAGAAGATGCTAAGACTGACTCCCCAAGCCTGGCAAAACATTAAAAATACAAGGAATACCATCAAAGCTACTGACATGGTTATTGATTAGTTGGGGAGTGAGTAGGAGCCATCCCGGGAGGTATCTTTTGTCTTCGTGCCAGAATTTGTCCCTGACTAGCCGGAGAGAGACAGATTAAGAGACAATCCTCCAGCATCCACCATTGCCCAAGTGTTAGTGAATGTATCTTCTTGGTCGTCTGAGAACTCAACTGAAGGTAGTGGGGATGAATACTCCACCTCTCCCACAGCTTCATTATCCGGAGAGGGTGCAGTAGTGGAAGAGGAGGAAGCAGAAGAAGAGGTAGTAGGAGAAGGGGGTGAACCTCAGGTGGGAGGTGTTGCTAGAACAAGAAAACCGGAGGTGTGGCAAGACATGTTTGTGAGTGAGGTGGTTTACCATAAATTCAAGGAATGGTGCCCGGTGAGGAAATTGATCTCGAAGAGGAGCTTTGTTGATAGAGACCTATTGCCTCACAACCCCAATGTAAGGAGGCAATTTAGGGAGAGAGTAGGCTGGAAGTACTTCTTGGGGGACTGTGCGGATGCAAACGAGCATTTGGTCAAGGAATTCTATACCAATGTTGCCCACATCAAAAAGGGCACCAAAGTGACCAAGGTGCGAAATTTGAAAGTGTTGTTTGATGGAAAGTCAATAAATGACTACTTGGGGTTCGATGAGGAGGATGAATCGTTGTACTTGGCGAAGATGGAATTAGGTGAGGAGGTCCGTCCTTGGTTGGCACAGTATCTGGCAATCCCAGGTACCACAATGATTGGCTGAATGTGAGAGTGAAGATTTTGAGACGAACTTTGAACTTCAAGGCCAAGGGTTGGGAAACGTTCGTATGCAGCAGATTGGACCCAACCACCTATGACAACTCCCTCCCTCTTCACCGGGAAGTTTTAGTAGCATCAATTATGGTGGGGTACCCGACTAACATTGGGAATATGATGTCTCAGGTAATTACACAGGTAGTAGCTGAAAGTGATAGAAACTACCCCTTCCCCAGCTTCTTGACCATGTACCTCCGGGACATCAAAGTTGAAAAGCGGCCATTCGATATCAAGGTAAAAGCAAAGGCCCCGTTCTCATGGTATATGATGTAGGGTAATGACAACCTGAAAAAGCAAGAACTTCAAGAGAATAGTCACTGCTCTAACTGGCCATTCTGAAGAGCCAGTTGTGGTGGTGGATCCTACTCATACTGCCTCTACCTCATCGGACATTCCCCCTGGTCCATCCACTTCAGTATACCCAGATATACCCTCTTCCCGAGCCTACCCAATGACTGTACACCGACTAAGCCAGGCTTTTCTCAGCATCAACAGTTGGATGCAGACAGCTTCATCTAAGTTGTATGTCCTCACCACTACATTAGCAGCACAGTCGGCACCTCCACCTCTGCAGGTCCCACGGTCTATTGAGGATGCCCTTAAGGAGATTCTGGAAAACTAGAAGAATATCCTTAATACGCAGAAAGTGCTTACAGAAGCGGTGGAGTCTCATGGGAAAGCTCTCAAGGAGCTTGCTAGGGAGTCCATGAATATGAGAAAGACACGGGCTTCCACGGAGTCTGTAAAGGAGTTGAGGATTGAGGTTGACAGGTTTAAGGCAGATAATCTGCCTTTGGATCTATTGTTACACGACCCTGTGCTAGTAGCCCATCCCCAACCAGAGCAGTCCCAGAGGCCTCCCAAGAGGAAGAGGATGATACCCCACACAGGTGATGCATTCATCTAGTTGGAAGACCCATCGGAGACCTCTTCCAGTCAACCACAGGATGCAGCTCAAGAGCCTGTCCAGGTCCAGGCCCAGGTCTCAGCAGCAGAACAGCAGGTCATAAGGAACCCATATGAGGTTCCCGAGCATATTGAGGACCCAGGGACCACTCAGGATCCCATGCAGACAGATGATCTATAGGGAGTTTCTATATCCTCTTCCCTTTATTTTGATGCTTATTTTGCTTAGTTGGCATTGAGGACAATGCCAACTTTGATTTGAAGGGGTAGGCCCTATTTTGATTTGATATGGATGATTGTATATATTTGAAGATTTTATGATTTCGTTATTTTCTTCTTATTTTTTTATCTTTGATATGTATATAATTTTGGTACTTCATTACATTTTTCGTACTTTTCACTTTGGGTATGTATATAAAGTATGTTACATTGTATATTCATCCCCGTATAGTATATTCGATTAAAATCTCCTCTTGTATATATTCATTCTCATTTCCGCATTTTCTTTTCCGTAGCTTCTTATTTATTCTTGTACCTTCTTGTTTTGAGCGTTAGCAATAATCATTTGGTTTTCTTAGCGCCACGGTACTTTCCAAAGGTAGAATTTGTGTGAATCGGGTGGCTCTTCCCAATGATGGATGGTGTGACAACCTTCTTAAGGGTTTGAGTCTGTTTTTTCTTTGTTCTTTTTAGTATTTAGTGGTTAAGGGTGCCTCAAGCAAAGCTTCATTGGGCCTAGCACATTTGTCTTTGATCTCATGGTCAAAAACAAATTGTTGTCTTTAGGATGGTGAAAGTCGTGACCTTGAGACTCTTCCATTGACCGATAATCATCAAGTGGTTTTTCGGGACCATTATGTGCTTAAATCTTATCTAAGGTCATTGTGAGCCCCCGACTCTGTGTCTTTAGCAATCCCATAGCTTATGTGGTGAGAAATTGCATCGCAAGTCTAAGTCCCGAGTCATTGGTCTAGAACCAGCCCTGAATGTTTGTTGAGGTGAAATCCTAAGTGAATTTTGACTTGATACATGATTATAGGCTCTCCTTGATCCAAATGATAGCTTGAACACTTCCATAGCTTACCAAAGACAAAATCCCTAGTCAACCCTTTTGAGCCTTAAACCTTTTTCCTTCAAGAACCATGATACAAGTTTGTACCCGTTATAAAAAAACCCTCTCTTGGCACCCGATCTTTCCTTAGCACATGGAAAAAGTATAACTTTGGGGGAGAGACGAGGATTGAAACAAAGTGGTAAAAAGGTACAAAATGAAGAAAAGGAAAGGTAATAAAAAGAAAGAAAAGCAAAAAGACAAAAAGAATACTCAGTGTGGAAATGAATAAAAGGGAGTCAAGAAAAGCAAAGAATGAAAGGTGTGGAAAATTGAGAAAGGTGAAAAGATGAAATGTATAAGAAAGAGTGACATTGTGTCTCTCTAACCCCTTGAAAGAAGTGAAAAGACTCAAAAAGGCAAGTGAATTTGTGCCAAAATGAAACAACACAAGTGCTTAAGGGATGATGGAACCTACTTA